>VYZT01030651.1:142545-155162 GCA_013400735.1 Pomatostomus ruficeps | reverse complement strand
TTAAAAAAACCCCAAAACAAACACAGAGTACAACTTTTCTATTTGTTTTTATTTTCTTGGGGTTTATTGATGTGGGTTTGGGGTTTTTCCCCCCCCTCTCTTTTCTTGTGTTTGCAGGTGCAGGGCTCTGCCTCGCATCCCTGCAGTGGTTTAAAGCATTCGGGATGCAGCTGCCTGTCCCACCCTCTGGAAGAGACAAGACCTTGCAGTAAGGGCAGGGGATGGTATGTCAGTCCATGCCTCAGCCACCGCTCACCACATTTACTTAAATCACAAACACTACAGCACAGAGACATGCCCTGTCATGAGATGAAGCAGGAGTAGAGTCCAAGGCTGGCAGCAGGGCAGAAAATTTGGTTTCACAGCTGTTTTTCCCCAAGGCAGTTTATGCAGCTGGCATTTCAACCAGCCTCCATGGGCTGTTCCTGCCAGCCTCACATAGAATCAGTTTTGTGGGGTTTTATTTCATTTGTGTCACTGCTCTGCTTCACTCCATTGTGCAACCCCACACACGGTCACTCTGGACAGAATAAGGGGCCAGGAGGGGTAAATCAAAGCAGGGCAATCACCCGGAGACGTGGTCCATCAGTGGGGATGCAGCTGAAGGACAGCAGGACATGTTTTAGACTTAGCTAGTTTTCACATATTCATAGAATCATTAAGGTTGGAAAACACCTCTAAGATCATCAAGTTCAGCACTGCCAAGTCCACCACTAAAGCATTTCCCTAAGTGATACATCTACATGTTTCTCAAACACTGCCAGGGATGGTGACTCCACCACTTCCCTAAGCAGCCTGTTCCAGTGCTTGATCACCCTTTTAGTGAAGAAATTTTTCCTAATACCCAATCTAATTCTCCCCTGATGCAACTTGATGCTTCCTCTCATCCTACTGCTTTTCGCATGAGAGAAGAGACCAAACCCTACTTCACTACAATCTTCTTTCAGGTGTGGTAGAGAGAGAGAAGGTCCCCCTGAGCCTCCTTTTCTTCAGGATAAACACCCCCAGCTCCCTCAGCCACTCCTCATCAGACTCATGCTCCAGATCCCTCATCAGTTCCGTTGCCCTTCTCTGGACATGCTCCAGAACCTCAGTGTTTCTCCATCTGGGCAAGACAGTGCAATAAATGCTCTCAGTATTCTTCAGTTATTAATTCCAATTCAACCAAAGGACTGGCAAGATCCACCCAAAGAAAAAGCACAGGGACCAGGGACTTTCACCTCTCCTCTCACCCAAGCTTGTACAAACAAGTTCCTGCTTCCACGGAGACACCTGAAAAGGGAATGCAGAAGCTGTGGGCTGCTTTCCCCATGCTCATGTTCAGCTGCTGTTGACCAACACTGCCAGGTCCTTTTCCACCGGGCAGCTTCCCAGCCACTCTGCCC
Source organism: Pomatostomus ruficeps (assembly GCA_013400735.1). Lineage (NCBI taxonomy): Eukaryota > Metazoa > Chordata > Aves > Passeriformes > Timaliidae > Pomatostomus > Pomatostomus ruficeps. The sequence goes on along the minus strand of VYZT01030651.1, from coordinate 153,777 downwards.
TGAGCCTGTAGTGCTGCTGGGGTTGCTGTGATACAAATGCAGGACCTGGCACTTTGCCTTGTTGAACCTTATACAGAGGTTCAGGTCCAGCTTTACCCCAGATCCAGCCTGTCCAGATCCCTCTGCAGAGCCTTCCTGCCATCCAGCAGATCAACATTCCCACTCCACTTAGTGGAATCTGTCACCTGATTGAGGTGCCCTTGATCACCTCTCCAGATCACTGATTAAGATATTAAACAGGACTGTCCCCAAAACGGAGCCCTTGGGAACACCACTTGAGACCAGTTGCCAGCTGGATGTAACTCCATTTACCACCCCTCTCTGGGCTCAGCCATCCAGCCAGTTTTTTCCCAGTAAAGAGCTGGATGAAAAACAAAACAGAACAAAAAACAAACTATCAACAGCTGCAAAGGTTTCTCCACATTTACGGATTAAGATCAAAACCATAGCAAGCCAGGAATGCTGATAATTTGCACCTCAGCTCTATCCCACCTCAAAACCCCACTACAACCTACTGCTGCAATTAGACACAGAGAAGGATCTGTAGCCTCTTCACCTGCTGGATCTAACCAGAAGCCAGGGCAGGCTTTGATGTATTTATACAGCTCTTAAAAAACAAGTATTTTCTGTTCTTCATCATCTAACAGCTATAAACAAAAATAAATTTACCCAAACATCTCAAGTTCAAACAGCAGCAGTTATGTATACAGATATTACGTTGATTGCATATGCCATATGAGCCACAAAATTCAAAGCTAAGGCTAATATTTCAAGCAGAAAATTATTCCTCACAGGCCAAAAAATTGCAGGGAATTCAGGTCTGGACATGCTGCTGCATTACGTAACTCAGGATAAAATATTTTCGTTTCCAAAGCACCTGCCAACCCAAGCAGGCTCCTGCACTCAGCAAGCATGAGCCCAGCTCATGCCCCTCTGCAAACAAGCAGCCTGGATTTCCCTCTGCTCCCTTGCCCACCTTCCTCACTTCTCATCTCCCCAAGGTCTAATTTCACTTCCATTCACACCAGAAAAATTATGAGGGACTTACTTCCCAAGAAAGTCTGGATCATGCATGTCTCTGTGCTGATGGTGGCAAAGCCACAAGTACATGGGATCAATGCTCGCAGCATGGTGCAACATTAAAACTCCAGGAATGTCTGTTCCAAAATCAGGGGAGAAAGATTTATTGTAGGCACTTGGGGTTGCAAAGCTTGACATCTCTCAGCTCCTCTCATCACACCTGCCATTGCAGGTGAGCTAAATCCAGTTGCCTGTGCTCTGGCAATCCTAAACATACCTCTTCAAGGAAGGGAGAGTGTCCCAACAGTGCTCAATAAATCCGTACAACACCTCTAGGAGGCATCAAGGAACTATGCACACAGTTCAGGGAGGCAAGGGGCATCCCCAAGCACAGCTGACCCAGCAATATTGGCTGATGAGCTGCTGATCATTCAAAAGTCTAGACATGTTTTAAAAAGTGCATCTGAAAAAACCCCTAGTCTATTATGAAAACCTCAGCCCTACCCTATATGGAGAGATTCCTGCTCCTCTACACTTTGCTCAGGATGTTTCTCCTGCAGTAACTAAGCAAGCTAAGTAGGTATAAGTTGTCATGTATCAGATGTACATTTTCTCTCACAGATATATTTATATAAATAAAAGAAAACTGAAGCTGAGGTGTTTTGGATCAATGCCCTTCCCCTTACCTCTTTTGCCACCATGAAAAATTTGCAGCTCACTGGACTACTTTGCTCAGGTCATGGCTCACACATGAGTTGGCCTCCAGGAGCTTGTGCAAGTACCACAGAGGAACGCACTGAGCAGCAATTACAGCTGTTTCACCATGGAAAAAACAGGTAAATCCAGCACCAGTATCATCCCAAAGGATAGCCTGGAGCCAGAGCTCCAGAGAACAGGATGCTCTGCTTTGATGCTCACACTTAGTACAAGACAGCCCAGCCCATGGCTGGACACCAGAGGAAACTGCCTGCAGGCTGCCCTCTCCATCTGCCTGCTTTGCTTAACACTACAGGTTACAGACCTCACATTCAGGAGCAATCTATGGATTTTCACATATTCCTGGCATCCTCTGATGGTGAAAAGGCTTTGTGTCCAGGCTGTCCACTTCTGAGTGAAGTCTTTTGGGGGTCTTCGCTACTCCTGGTGTCAAGAGCAGCATTAATACACATCATTAATCCTTTTTGGCTGGATGGTGGAAAGATGTGTTTGGGTTGGACACAACCTTGTGGATCTCAGTGCAACCAAAGACCCTTCAGGAGAGATGAGGCAACTCACAGCTTGCCTGGTGCAGTGTCCTCATCTAACTTTCTCACCTCCTGGAGGGAAGGGAGACTCAGTGACATTTGTGCATGTCAGCGTTGGGAACAGCCATGGAAGTGCTAAATATCACATGCAGACAGCAAGTTAGATTCCATCAAACACATCTGAGAATTGAACCGTTCATCAGTAATAGTTCTCCTCCCACAGATAAACTAATCACATTTCTGTGTTACGTAGGAATAATGAGGTAAACACAGTAGTTACAAAATGATAAATAAAAAATTAATTTCTTTAGGATTAAAAAAACCTCTGCTGACATACACAGCCACAATGCCTCAGTGGTGTCTGACCAAACCACACTCCAGCATCCCCAGGATAAACACCATCTTTGGAAAACTAGTTTGGAGCCTGAGAACAGCCTGACACTCCATTTACTGTCAGAATCTGGGTTTTCACTGCAAAAAAGTTGGTACAATATTAACACATGCTTTTATAAACATCTTTTAAGACATGCCCAGAGACGGAGACAATGCTGCACGCTCAAAACAACACTCCCTTGGTCCTGGCTACATTTTAGCACATCAGGAGACCACCAAGCTGTACGCTCTGCAGAAACATGTTTTTGTATGTTGAAACAGTTACAGGCTCAGCCAACACAGTAGAGAGGATGACTTCCAAGTGTGGAAAAAACTGCATTGCCAGAAATCCAGCCAAAAATGCTGCTTCATCCACTCAAAAACAACAGCCTCTTCCCAAAAGGGGGGAAAACAACCCCAACAAAATTATTTTTAAACTACAGCCAAGAGATTACCGAAACATATCTTGTATGTAAAAGCCAGGAAAGCTTACAAAGTCCAGCTCTCTATGTGAAATAAAGCTCCCGCACCAAGACCTGACCCACTAGAATGGAGAAACCATCAGTAACTCGTGAGATTTTCTGTCTTTAGAAACCAGGTGCAGGATCAGGCTGAACCCCAGGTGTCTCCCATGAGGTTTCTGGAGACAGTGCACTGACGAGCAGTGACGTGCAGGCTGCCCAACTTGCAAGGAGGCAAAGTCAGTGGAGAAATGAATCCTCAGTTTAGAAGAAAGGCTGGTGCATGTCAAATACGTAAAAAGCAAAGAAGTCTCCTGATGCATTAGTTTGCTGGGCTGGCATGGGTTTGAGGGGCATCAAGAGCATATGTGGAGAAGTTTTGAAACTGGGTGACAACGCTCTGCTAAAAAACTTGCAAGATTAGACAGCCTGACACCATCGTTTTTGAAAATATATGAGAAAAGCTATCATAACTAAAGAATTTCAATAAAGTATTTACAGGAACATCGTGACTCAAATGAGGTTGCAAGTGCAGAATTAGCACAAGTGTAACTGTGCCATTTAGCAGTGACATAATCATAAAGGTATTGTGAAATATGAATATGTGCCTTGGACACACTTTCATAACCCAGACTATCAAAGAAAATTTTCTTGAGTTTTAACTGCAGTGACATGTCTTACTGCTGTTGACCACGTTGTTTTCATTGTGTCAGATACTGTGGTATGAACAAAATTTAAAAAAAAAAAATTCTAATAAGATTTTACTTGGCAAGAATGCTTTTTAATTGAAAAAAGAAGCCATTATTTCCATCTCTTCACTTCTGCTTAAGTAAGCTTGTGATTTACTGGGATTTACATCACTTCTCCATCAAACCTATTAAAAGTAATAAGTAATTAAACCTCAGCTAATTGCACTTTCAGGTGTCTGAGGTCTGGGCTGTGCTTAGTACCTCACAGCTTGGGTTGTGGGCTGCATGCAGCCCTGTGCATGATGCTTCTCTGCCATGCCATGTCAATGCCATGCCACTGGTGAAGGCAAGGTTGTGCCAACTCAACTGTATCCTGGAGTAGCAATCAAAAAGCTAAAAAAATGCTTTTGGCTCAGGACAAATATATCATACCTAAAGTCTAAATATAAAACATATAAATATATTCCAAAATACATTATATATATAAAGTAACAGGTATTTAAATATATAGTCTATATTTTATATATATCATAAACACATAATTAAAATATTGTAATAGTAATAAATTAGCAATACCAGCAGCAGAGGCAGATGCAATAAGAAAGGTAAAAATCATAGATCCATACAATAGTTCGGGTTGGAAAGGACCTGTGGAAATCATCCCTGGAAGTGTTCAAGACCAGACTTTGAGTAATCTGATCTAGTGGAAGGTTCCCTGCCCATAACAGGGGAGTTGGAACCAGAGGATCTTTAAGGTCCTTCCAACCCAAACCATTCTAGGATTCTACACTAACACTTCACTGAGAGGAACTCAACCCCTAACCAGCACCTCTCATACATTTTGTTGCAGCATGAAGTGCAGTTAAAGCAGCCTCCTCAAGAAGATTGCTTAAAGGAACTTTATCCAGGAACAAGCACAAAATTCCTAGGGCATTTATTTGCAGAGTTCACGTAACCCACCTTCAGTCAGTCATTTGCATTTGGGTTACAGGGGCAGCTTCTTCCTGGTGACTCAAGAAGGTGCCTGTCACTCCCAGGCAAAACTTTCAGGCATGCCCCCTAAATCAACTACAACTGCCTACAACTGCAGAGTTGGATTGTTAAGAGAAAAGGGTTTTTTGTTGTGGTTACTTTTCAACTTACACGAGGAAATAAAGAAGTTACCCTGTGTTTCAGCTGGAGGCTCCCTTTTTACAAGCACACATGCAACCTCATATGTGAGCCATATGTGAGCTGTGCATCACACCTGTGCCACCACAATAGGAAAGGTAGCACTTTGCCACAGAACTTTTGCATTTTGGAAGGACTTCTGCCTCTGTCATGCCTCTTAATGGAAGGTTTCTTATCTAGAAGTGATAGCATTTTTGAACATGAAGTGATAGGATAGGAGGAATAAAATAGAGTTGAGTGTTACAGGCTTTGGCTTCTAAGGATGAGCTTGGAATCCCAAACCAGGGGGCCCTCTCTGCCACTAAAGTCAAGTTTGGGATGATGAGTTCTGAGCTATTCCTAGGCTGATTATTGCCCCTGTGGTGCTCAATTTTCCACCTCCTGTTTCCAGATGGGAAGCACATTTTACCTGTAACAGTCATGCTCATGCACACAAGCATATATGCTTCAGCTCCCTATTGGAACTACACCACCAGCTCAAGCATTGTATGTGCCCTCTAAGAAGTTCTCCCCCCTAAAAATGGCCTCATTTGATGGAAAACCACTCAGCTGGAATCAACCATCCCGTCTGGCAAGTGAGTGAGCAGGCAGGGAATATTCTTTGCATTTCTGCAAAGAAACACTGCGCTACAGCTTTAACTGCAGCTATCTGCCAGAGCAGCAGATGTTTCACGAAAACAAATTGTTCAGAGAGGGAAGAAAGTAGGAACAATAGAGACTTGGGTGTAGCTTCAGGACTGGCTTTAGCTGATGTCTTCAAAGGGAAGGCTTCCAGCCCTGCCTGCTCCAGACAGCTGCAGGAGGGACCCAATCCAGATGGGGGAAAAAAATAGAGGGTGGGACAGCAGAATTAGATTTTACAGCCTGGGTTACAGATCTTAGTTTTGTAAAAAAGTACGTTTACTATCTTGACTATCTCAATAACAGTAATTTCATACCATGGCTCCTGAGTAAGATTTGTATAAGGATATCACAGGTCTCTTCAGAAGGTAAGAAACAGTATTCACGTTTTGGTTATGTTTTAGCTCACACACTAACATATAGCCTGTTATCAGTTCCCCTCATAGTTTCAGGTGGCTACAGTACTTTTAATTTGCCCTAAACTACTGCAAATGTACAGTTAGTCTTCTAGGGCAGCTATCAGCTGTTAAAACCTTATCTCAGCTTTGGACCAGCTGCAATTCAAGAAACTGCACGGGGTAAATTTGGCACTAAAACAAATCCTTAAACACAAAAAGGCAGCTCTTTAGTGGAAGCTTTCTGCACCAGGCCTCCTACCACTGCAGGGACATAATTCAAACAGCTTGCCTAAAAGTACAAAATCTGAAAACATAATTTTAAAAATTGTGTTCCATGGTCTTTGAGATTTATTGTTTAGAGCTAATGCAGCTAACCTTGAGGACTAAGCAGGCAGGGCCCCACAAAACCAAGCATCGCACGTGCATGCACACACATTAAAAGACAGCATTGGTCACTGCAGCTCTCCAGCTCAGATAGATCATGTCTTCACCTCTGCACACCTCCACACCCAGCTCAGCTACTCCCCATCTTCAGCCACATGGGCTAAAAAATTATTGCAGAGATCTGCAGAGAGAGATTTACATTTGGAGAGAAGGTGAAGGCACAATCGCTGCTTCTGTGGCACCAATATTCGCCCTTTTGATGTAATCAATGACCAGCAACTCTGTGACATAGCCCAAGATCTCCCAAAGAATGGTGCTTTTGTTCAAAAATAGGTTCCCATCACTCAGGGCTCTTCCAGTATAGACATTGCTGTATTATAAATAATAGTGCACAAAAATATATTTTTTTTTCCTGTACTACTACTATCTCCTGGCAGCAGCCCTTTGAAGTTTTTGCCTCTTTGGGACTAAGATTAGGAAACTTTGTTTAGTTTCTTAGTCCCAAAGAGGACCCTTGTTCACTTAAAGCAAGTAAAAGCTTGCTTTTTTCTACTTAAAAAAGGACACTTTTAATACTTAAAGCACTTAAAGCCGTGTCCTTCACAGACACTGATGCCAACATGACCTGTGCAGCCTGGGCAGTGCTGCCACTGAGACAGGGACCTTCACAGTCACAGCTGCATGGTCATGGGGACACAACTTGGCACGTCAGCACCGTGTTTATGACCATCTGTTTTTATTCCTTAGCAACAGAGCAGCTTTTGGGGTTGGGCTTTGAGTTTCAATTTGTGGGGCTTTTTTTTTTTTTGTGTTGAATCTATATTTGGCACCCTGAGGAAATTCCTAAACAGAAGACAGCAATTTTTAAAAGAGAGGATAAATGCTGGCACTCAGCTTTGCTGACAGCAACACCACCACCAGGTTCTTGGTTCGTGTGAAATGCTCAGACCTGGAGCCAGGGGAAGACCTCACATGGACCAAGCATCAAGAGTCATATCCCTCACACTTTCTACCTTTGCAAAACCTTGCCCTGGCATAAGAACAAGAAAAGATTTATTGGCTCAAAGTCTTTAAGCCATTTGTATCCTGTGTAAACCAACATCTCCAAGGCTCTGAACCTCATCACTATTCCACAGCACTGATGGGTCCCATGATAATTTTTGTCCTATGGGAGACAGTGCTATTGCTGAGTGGTCCTGTCTCAAAGTAAGAGGGGCAGAGGGAGGAAGACTTCACTACAATACAGAAATTCTGAACTAAGACACCATCCTTGCCATAAATAATGGAAATATCAACATCACCCTGCTCTCTACAGCTCTTAAATAAAAACATGCAAATTAAATCCTGACTAATCTACATGAGAAAAGCAAATAACACCTGATGTTTCCCAACTGTTAGCAACATGGCCTTAACATTTTTTTTAAAAGAAGATTTAATCATAGGAAGGATGAAGATATCACATGGCTTGGCAGTTTCATCAGTTGTCATGGCAAATGAAAATCCCTGATTCTACAACTTGCCTGTTTTAGAGGAAACAACAAAAATGCCCTTTTTTATGACTAGAAAGGAATGTTTTCCTAATAATTCCTTCCAAACCCACTGCACACTGTATAAAACACTGTATAAACAGCTGCTCCTTCCCAGGGAAAATGTTTGCTGTTTCTTACTGAGCAGCTCTCAGGGATCCAGGCAATTCAGCCCCACCAGACATTCAGGCGCGGGTAATGAAAATCATGTGCTCTTGTGTGTGGTGACTTCTTGCCTGCCAAAGGGAGCCTGACTGAGCTGCAAGGGGGGGGTCTCAGCTCCATGAGGGCTCAGCCACAGCTCCCAGGGGAGGCTGCCAGGACAGCATGGCCAGGAGAAGCAGGCAGCAGTGTGAGCCCCCTCCTCTGCTCCCACACTCAGAGTCACCATGCCATTTCTTGCCCCATGTCCAGTAATGGATGTCTTTTCCTGTGTTCTCAAAGCAAGCCAGAGCCACAGATATTTGCGTGAGTTTTAATCTGTCAGACAGGTAACAAAAGCAAAGACACTCCGGTGTTTGCTCCCACCCAGGCAATCCACAGCACCTAGCACCCTGCCTGCATGATCAGCATCACACATCTTTCATTACAGTAGATTTTCTAAATATAGGGAGATAATTTGGCTGTAACTTCAAAAGCAGGTCCCCAGAGAGCCTGTTCCTTCCAGTCACACTGCCTTTTGTTTTTGGCTGCATGCTAAAAAATCTTGGAAGCTGAGGATATCCTCACATCACTCATTTCACTGCCAAGTTTTAGTTCATTTGTTAGTCTCTAGCCCTTCCCCTCCTGCAAATCGCTCTTCACTCCTGGGCTCCAGAGCAGTACTTTTGTCTAGAAGGAACAACAGGACCCTGAGGAATAATGTTTATTGTACAGCGTGGTAAGCAGTGCTCCTCTGTGAGTTAAGTTTTTTCCAACACCCCCTCCACCATGATTGCATGGGGGGACCAGAAGGTGCACCACCACAGATGGGTAGCTGGCTGGAAAGCAGCCCCTTCTCCAAGGAAAGCCACAAGCTCTTTCCCTCACCTTCCCAAAAATGCAGCTGTGTATCCAACTGCAGCACTGCACTCCAAGACTGGCTGTGTATTTACACCGAGGGCCACATCCTCCCAAAGTCCCTGGCCTCACTGAGTTTGCACTGCAGAGCCTTCATCACAACAGCAAAATCATGCTCCTGCACAAACTTCATCCATAATCAGGGATGCCCCTACAAATTAGCTAAAGGTAATGAGATAACACATGGATAACTAATTTGGATCCTTTATCTTTTGGATATGAGGCAGAAGGAAGGCAAGTCATCATCGTCCTTCCTCCGTGGCCAGGCTGTGTCTGCAGGATTGCCGGTGAGACACCCACCTTCATTTACAGCCTGCACGCACCAAAACGAGGTCACTTTGTATCAACTATGAGACAAATACATTCCCACAATAACTTCAGCTGCAACACTGTGAACATTGTATCCCAAGATTCATACATTAACCCTTACCCACACCGCCGAGATGAAACATTCAGGATACTGAAGTGACTGGGAATGCAATCACAAGTTAAGGGACGAAAGAACTCAGCTCTTTCACCTATCCAATAAGCCAAAGGCACAGAAAATACGATTTTTCCACGGAGGTCTCCAGCTAGACCACCCCTCATCACACTGGTCCTGCAGCATTCCCTCCCTGCAAGGGTTACTGGCTTGCACACTCAGTCCCCCAGTGGTTCAGGGTCCAGAGTGCTTCTGGATTGGTGTGCATGTGGGCGAATGCAGGAAGGAATGGGCAAGGGAGAGCATGGGCCAAAGGGGAAATTAAAAGGCAGGCTGTGAAAGAAAAAGGGAAACAGAAGACAGAAAACCAAAACCAAGCAAGAATAATTCTCTTTGGGTATTACAGCAGAGTGGGCTGGCACTGTTGGACACTACACAGTTTTACTGCTTTAAGCTGAAAGGATGTGACAGAGTAAATATTTCCCATCCCAACTAGGAGACTTTGTCTCAAGGCTATAACTAGTTACACTCAGGTGTTTGAGATCCTGACACACAATCCTGGAAGAAAAGTGTTTCAGTCACAAAAAAGACTGCATTTTCAGCTTCTCAAATACATATGTACTTAAACATTTTCCTTTAGGGTAGAGCTTGACAACTGAGATAGTATGGGACAGACAGACTGTGCTTATCGGGTAAGGCACATTTCACATTTGTTCATCCCTTGCATCTTCCCAATTTTGCACAAAACTATTTGGACTAGCACCATTTGTTCTTTAACAAAATGGGCAGTCTACCCAAAAATACTACTTGTAATTCAAAACTCAACATAAGGCATTTTTATTTAGCAAAATAAAGAATTCCCTCACATCGTGCTTCAGTTTGCCATTCATCCCCTCAAACATAAGCACAGCCTTGCTGCCCCCCAGCACAGCACGCTCCCATCGAGTATAAAGCAACATATGAACAACAGCTCCTATTGCACAGCAAATTGTCACGAGTCAAAGGGATTTCATGTCTAACAAAGCCTGCGTAAAGCAAAGACAAGACTTCTGTAGAAGCTCTATATTTATTTCCAGTTCCTTCTGTTTGTATTTCTATACTACATGTGACTGAAACTGGATATCCAGAGAACATAATAGATTCTTTTATGCATATTTATCCTCTTAGCAGGTAAAAGAGGTGAAGACCAAAACCACAAGTCAGAATATAAGAAGATTTTTGGCTCTGCTGATGACTGCTTGAGGACAGGTCCTATATGGCACTTTGGATTTTATTCTTTCCAAGGCAACAGTCATCAGCACTACCCTGAAATGGCACTGCAAGCCCAAATCCACCCATCCTGCAAAGCTCTGTGCAAGGAACTTGTATGAAGGCATTATCTTTAAGACTTAACTTTAAACGCAGATTTATAAAACGTCACTGGTTTTCTCTCTGAAAACAGAGGGTTTACAATGACTCTATTACAGCAGTCAGCTAACTCCAGCAAGAACATCAGAATTCCAGCACTGAACCACCTTTTCAAACTGCTCTGTCCTCCAACCAATTTAGCTTTTCTACAAAGGAAAAAAAACAACTTCCCTCTTAATGTGTGCTGCTGCTCCCTTGTAGCCTAAGCTCCTCAGTGTCTCTGCAATTGTCATGTGCAGAACAACTTAAATTGAGCCAACTTGAACTACTGGATACACGTACAATAAAAAGCAAAAGAGAAGCTGCTGTGGTGGTGAAGAATCCAGGCAGGGTAACAAGGCCTGTAAAACTGGCTTCATCTGGACTGGGATATTTGCTTAGCTGGCAGTACTCTCATTTGCTACAGATGATGGCAAAAGGAAAAATGTTACAGCTGTAAAAATCTAGGTTTAAAGGGGGG
>VYZT01030651.1:102061-142489 GCA_013400735.1 Pomatostomus ruficeps | reverse complement strand
GAAACCATGAGGCAATTTTAGGTTACAATTATAAAAGGAAGAAATAAAATTTATAGGTTGAAAAGACAGGGAAAACAGGAAGAACATAATAATATGGGATGAATCTGGATTAGAGAGGTTTAGACAGATGCTGCTGGAGCACCAAGGCATGAGCCCAGCCAGCTGCACTGTGGTGAGGAGCATCCCTGCTCAGCACAGCAAAAAAAGGGCAGGAAAAATGCTGCCCAGAGGGAAAGATGGGAAGAATAAATGGCAAAAAACTATCTCTAACTCTGGAATGACACCTGCCAGCTATCTACAGAGATAGAAGTCATGGGGACACCTCTACCAAAAGTTAGAACACCCTCTGTTTTTAAAATTGCAAAGGAGGTGCATATCCTGGCAAGACTGTGTGTTGGATCTGGGAATCCAAATTCAAGCCCCGAGCACAAATCAGGTTCCAATGCAAATCTCAGTGCCAGCCTGAACAACAGTCCCTACAGCCCCAGCTAACACATCCATCTGTAACAGAACATGCATTCGTAAGTCACAAATACACTTTTGGTTCACTGTCATAAGTACCAAACAACCCAAGATAATTGGGGAATATTAAGCATTGAAGGTCATGTATCCCATTTGTGGTGCAATGCAAGGGGACAGGTTTGAGTATCGTTTTGGCATAGAGATGTAGGTGAGCTTGTAGCAAAGATGCGTGTTCCACATCCAAAAAAAGTCTGTGTAGCATTTCAAGTGAGGAACTTCACCTCCAGGGGAGAGATACAATTTTCACTGTGGGCTTGCTAACCCCATGCTTTAGCTCACAGCTCTATCGATGCTGCTCTGAAGAAGCCTCACATATCGCACAAAGTTAGAGCCAGCAGCTCCAAGAGCTCCCTGAAACTGATTTGGGTCTCTTTTCTTGGCAACTAATAACCTCTTCCATCCCTTCCCACAAAACTGAGCAAGCACCAAGCAAGACTTCCCAGGTACAATACAAGAGTTGCGGATAATGGGAGTTACATGGAAAGCACTGTGGCTGCTTTTTTTTTTTTGTATATTTATTACACTTAAGCGGTCAGTGAAGACAGTGTGTGCTTTTTAGAGGTCTGTGTCCACTCATGTCTGTCCCAAAGCCAGCAAAATAATGTCTCAGCATGGTTACAAACATCATTCCCTTCACCCTCAATACAAATACATTCTTGGACAGATCTAGAGCCCAGTTGTGATAAGCACATAGGAATTAGGAAGCCACGATTAAATATGTAATACAGAATAAAGGTAAATTATTCTTTCATTCATTACAACAACCAATACCTTAAACACAAAACTAAGTCAAACATTAGCTGGGTTATGTAAGAGCACCTTGTGTGGTGTCTCTGCTTTACAAATTTCTTAGACTCTTCTTCTCCCTTTTGTTATTTGCTCCTTGTTGGCACCTCCAAACACGTGCATGACATGAGTTTTCTTTATACCAGGTTGCACAGAAGGTTGTATGAACTCCAAGAACATGCACGTGAGTTGTGCTTTTAGAGAATTTATTACATTTTTTTAATCTATCACATTGAGAGTAACCTGTGACATTTTTAAAAGGTTGGAGTCAGAAGTCAAAATCTTCACTCAATGTTTAACTATGGTAAACACACTTTCCGCCTCATGCACACCGCCCTGTACATCCTTTAAATTTTAAAGGGAGAGCAAGTTGCACGTAAGCAGTATGCACATATTTCCCCTTTCCTCATCATTAACAGTAACTTCAAGCCTGTATAATGATAAAACTTAAATTCGAGGCTGATGGCTTGACGGTACTCTGTGCTATAGAAAAATCGCTTACTAAGAATTAATTGTCCATCTATGAGCATTCTGTACACACAGGCAAAACGGGGGAAAAGTAACAGATCAAGTGACTTGTCCAAAGAGAGAAACTCAGGAATAACCCCTTGTAAACCAGATCTGTGCCTCATATTATCTTTCTTGAACTATTTTACCTCTCCAGCTTCTTTCCCCGCAGACATTGCCAACTCTGCTTTGCTTTTCTTTACTACTATTGATGATTATCTTTTCATTCTGCAGTCTCGATAACCACCTTTCTCTGCCCTGGTATCATGCTCTCTATGTGCATTTTTGTCTTTGTCTGTCAAGAAAGTTGTAATAGAGGTGGTATTTTTCTGTGGGAACTATTTTTGTGCCATATTCAGGAAATTTCCCATTTTAACTAAGTTTTGTATAAAAGCTATAGCTACCAAAATAGAGAAGATAATACTTTCTTCTACTTTCTCTGTCCACTCACTCCTAGGTGCTGGAGCACAGGCCATCCATGATGGCCCAGCCTTTCCTGAAGTTTTCACCATTTCTCCATGCAGACAAGCCACATCCCATTGCTCTGCAATTGCCCAAATTCTCTCCTAGCCACTAGTGCCTTAGTGTCACCTCTGTCCCCAGACTCCAACAGAAATGCTTTCTATCCTAATTTAATGTTCTACGTGCAGGAGCTGAACTGGTTGATGCAGTTCTAAAGCAGTTGATACTTACCTAAGATGATTTCAGATTTCCAGCTTAAAACAGACACCACCCACCTTCTCTTAAACCCTCTCCTCCCTCTGCCCACAGAACAGCCCTTCCCTTCCCAACCAAAGCCTCACCAACCTGCACCTTCACTGTTCACACAGGTCATTCATGTGAAGAACTGGTTTAATCTCAACTGGCAAGAGAGTTATTTCTTGCAGAAGAACAGCAGTGAAGCCTTCTAAAAATAATAAAAAAGTCCCTTCAGGATTAATCCAGCCCAGCATCCTCTCACATCTCAGTTATTGCAATTGCACCTCTGTAGCCTCGACAGATCTCATCTTGGATCACTGGCATCCCCACTCAAAAACAAAGAGATCCTGTTAAAACACAGTTTGCCCAATTTATATCTTCGGGGTTTCCAGTTTCTCCTCTTTCCCTGGCTCCAACTTCTTGTTAGTATTTTTCACATTCATTTTACAGCCTAGCCTACACCACACTAATTACCCTTAAAGCAAAAGCAGCCCTGTGAGCCTTGCTGTCCCTCACAGCTGGTCAGGTCTCCTTGAAGACACTCACTGAGCTTTCCCCTGCTCAAAAATACTGCTGTTATCTGGCCTTTCCCTACCTGTTAGTGATCATAACCTGTAGTCACCCACCAGAAAGTGCTGAGCTCTGCCAGGTGGAAACTACATTTTGCCATTGACAGCTACTTAGGATGCAACGATGGACCACGGGATGCTGCAGCAATGCACAGTGGCAGGAGGCAGAAGGAATCTTGCTTGAGTGGTCACTCTTAATTTAAAGCAGCAGGTCTCCCCTCTTGAGGCTTATCCAACTGTTCCTAAATGGAAATGTTAGGCTGTTATGCCCATGTTACTCATTTTCCTCCAGATCTGACCTACAGAGAATGGCAATTTCTCCTGGATCCATCAGGCTGAGAGGTGATGGTGAGATGAAGGCATGTGGCTCAGGTTTCTTGCAACCAGCAGGAGAGTAGAGAATTATGAAGGATTTGAAATGTGACATAAGACGCATTTTTGATATTTACAGAGATTTCTGTAATTATTCACAGAGAGCCCTTCCCACACAAAAGCAGAAGTGTGATGGAGAGTCTACTTTCCCAGGAACAGCCAAAATAACCATTATGAGCCTGTTCTTTGCAAGAGGAGGAACAACCTCAATCACACACTGAGGCACGCTGGGACCCGCTTCAGTCTAAGATAAAATCACAGGTGTTCTTTTTTAAAACCAGAAGTTGGAGAGTAAAATGTCAGAGCCTTGGACAAAGCCCTCAAATGCCAACAAGTGTCACATCTCCTGCACATGAGAAAGCCAGTGAGTTTCAGCACACAGCTTTTCCCAGTGTATCTCTATGCATCACAACACATATTAAGACTCAATTAATACAGTCTCCTTTTCAAAAGTGCACAAAACTTACAAGCACTTTCTTCTTTCCTAAGAAGAGACAGATGCTGATTACAGGAAGGAGTTCTCCATAACAATTCTCTTCCTAAACCATACCAATTGCCTTGCCCATTTGAAAGATGCATTTGCTATACCAAAAGAAAAAAGACCCTCATTATTAGCAATGTCTGAACCACTAACCATCAAAATTGTTTGCTTACTGGACACATTATTTTTTCTGCAGAGCACTGCTTGAACCCCTGTAGCACCTTTCCAGACAAAGTGCCATTAACATGCAAATGAAAAGTTCACACTCCTCCTTGAGATGGTACACAATTATATAAGATGGTACACAATTATAAGCTAAGGTAATGAAAGGCTCAAAACAAGGCAGGTTGGTTACATATGTCACAGTAATGCTTGCAAATCATTCTCTCCTCTAATTACCACAGCATTTCCAGGAGGAATCGATTACAGCACTATGGATGAATGGGATCCTAAAACTGAAAAATGTACTGAATTAAACATTAATGCACTCATTGACTGTTATCAATATATATATATTTAATGAAGGGTATAGCCTAGGAAAATACAGAACTGATGGGGTTCTAAATATCCAGAAAGATCAGAATCCTGGACACTGAGGCTTTAAAATAGTCCCAGCAATAGAATATACCAAAAATATAAATTAATCCACCAGGCTATAATTACACTTTGTGTTTTGTTTTTGTTGTAAAGATTGGTGTAAGCCTGTAGCCAGGCAGAAAGCCAAGCCACAAACTGTGCTCTGTTGACTGCTGAGGTCTCCATTAGGTGCTCCAGCAGAAATACTCATTTGCCAAGGCCAAGCCTACACACGACACAGTGCAACCTCTTCTCTATGCCAGGCAAGCTTTGGACAAGCACTGACGAACAATCATTGGAATTCAACAAGCTCCCTGCTCCTCAAAGCATTATAGACGCTTTAGCCCTGTTTTCTAAGGAAAACAAGCTTTTGCAATCATCTAACCTGGCCTACAGGCTCAAAAGTTACTGAAGGAAAGCGTATTTCAGCAAAATTAAAAGAACAATATAATTTCTACAATTCTTTCTACCCCCAGGTGGCTGGCATAAGCTCAAAATCAGCACCCACACTGTCACTATTGGACTGACCTCTGTTCTTGCCATTTTTTGTTTGGCTGCAGCTGGCTGGTTGTTCAGGACACTGATATCTGTCAACCAAGAGCATACTTAGCAGCCATGCATTTCTTCTCCAACTGTTCCAATTCCAGCTTCCAATTCCAGCTACTCATTTGTGCTATTCAGTTTCTGGGCCTCCGTCTACTGCTTCTGAGCCCTTGAAGCTGCAGCACTCAGCTACCAGAGTTGAAAGTGCTCAAACCCTAAAAGATGTTTCTGCATGGGACACAAAAGCTGAACCCCCATTTATTAATGAGTGATCTGACACCTTGAGCCCTGTGCCTTGTTCCATTAAAACGCCAACTGGTCTGGCAGATTACATTGTACAGAGTGGCACTGCTTTGTCTTACCCATGTTTGAGGAATTAACCAAAATGACCCACTTCTGACTCTGCTATCTCTCTCCAGTGATGGTGTCTGGGACCTAAAATAACAATAATGTTATTTAGACGACACAACTTGGGCACCTGTGATTCAGGGGAGAATCTGAGGCTCCATCATTCAGTGAACAAAACCAACTGAACACAACAAATTCTAAGCCAACATCTTTGCAAAGCTATTTACACTTTCTGAAAGGATTTATGGTTAATGGGATGCTGGCTTAAGAGTAAGAGGGTATGCTTTCAAGTCTTTTGGATGATACACAGGGCAGACTTACAAGCAACTGTGCCTTTTGCCTCTGCAAGAGGGGGACAGTACAGAGCCAGCCACACCAGCCTGAGGAACGACTGAAATCACATTGTTGCACCCCAGTACTTGAATTAAGATATCCAGAAACGCACATGTTCTGCATGAAAAGAAAAGCCTGGTTGCTATCAGGGCTCTTTCTGCTCGACTTAAACTGAATCAGTATCAAAGTACCATGAGGCTGTGACAAAAATGCCACGTTTCACTTGAGAGTCACTTGATCTACAAGAATCAATCACATCAAAGATGAAAATCACAATTTAGGTGGTGCCTACTTGTTTTCTTACTTCTCTCCCTATGTCACCTCCAATGCTTGCAGAATTCCTTTTCTTCCCTGCTATCCCCTCACATCCAGCTGCACTACAATATCCATCACACAGCACCTCCCTGATAGCTGGTGGCTGCTAAGGCAATATTTACACTATGGCTTCCACTGCAGTTTATAAAATTATTTGGAGCTCTTCCAAAGGGAAAGCCCCACATAAATCGAAGTTATTAGTGTCATCCACAGGCTAAGTCCAGTCAAGAATTTGCTAGAGCTCACTGTGGAGACTGCAGATCTTTGAAACACCAATCAATGTGCAGCAAAGGGGCTGAGTAATAAACTTCATTAGCATTGCTGGTAACACTTTTCTTCAGTGGCATACAATAAATCACTGATGAATATTCAAGGCATCCCTCTGAGGTTATCTCAATTTTATGCACGGAAGCAACCAAGAAACAAAGTTTAGAATGAACTTGCCTATAAACACACGAGAGATGCAGAATTGAATTGTCTTGCCTTCAAAGTACAAAATACATAACTTCTAGAGGAAAATGTGAATTATATAAATTGATTTGCAATGAAATTAAAGAGACTGTCTTTCCCCAAAACCACTAATGGCTATTCCCACCCAAGTTACAGCACTGGTTACTCATATTACAGTAACACCTACAGACTGCAGAGAACTGCAGATTTTTCACTGTAGAAAGTGGGGACTAACAGACAGAAGTTCTATCCCAAAGACCTTATAATGGATAATAAAACCTAATCTATGCACAAAATACAGGAGCAGTCATAAAGAGATTAATGACTGAAAAACTGCATCAGAGGAAGAACGAGAAATGGACCAACCCTCCGGACTATCAGACAGACATCAATAAACTCATTAGCTAAGCATCACCCAGCATTGCCCAGGAGATATTTTTAAAACCTTCCTCTGTATCTCAAAGAACTGATGTCATCAAGCAAAATGAGAAATATTGTGAGACATGTGTTAACAAGATGGAAAGAATTTTTATGTAATTTCACACATTTTCCAGCAAGAAGTCTGACATTTAAGCAGGACGACCTGGTTACTAGTGGCTACTCCACAAATTGATGCAACATGCTCACCCCCACAATGACTGACAGCTGCAGTAAACAAACAATCATTCATGCTAGGTTCTTCCTCCCTGCGGCACAGCTTCTGCAAAACTGCGGAACTTAATGATACTTTATTTAATATTTATTTCACAATCAGCCTCCTTTATTCTAACAGAATTAGCTTCAGCCCACAATGAATGTTTTCCTTGGTTATTTCATTGTCCAAATCAATACTCAATTTATTTTGTATTTCTTCAGTTGCGAATTCTTAACTAGGGGGGATTTGTTTTAAACATGCTTTTATTTATTATTATAAAATACCAACTAACCACCCACATGGCTGCAAAAATCAATCAGCCTGAGGACACTATCCCAAAAAGTTAACCTAGCAAGAAAGATTAATTTTAAGACAGACTTATTCAGTTTCCCAGTCCAGAGACACAAAGATTAGAGACAACGCTGATATAAATGTAATGGCCCTTGACAAAAGACTGAACATTCACAATGAGGAAGGTGAAGTTAATCATGATGTAAGCATGCATGAAGGCCAGGCAGCAGCTTGAGAAGGAGCTTTAGAAGTTCCCCATGCTACATTCACATCTGCAGTAGAAAATTCAGGAATGATCCATAATACCCATGTATAATGGCACAACACAGGACCACCTCAAGTATCTCCAGCACAGGGATGTCCAGTGTGACCCAGCAGACACTTCTCACAAGCCATGCTTTTGAAGACCTTTTTGTCAGTGCTTCCTAGTGACACACAGGGACCAGCGACCTGCATAGCTAAGTGCAAGAGCACCAAGACACAGCTGTCCTGCAGAACTGTGACAACAGAACCATTGCTTAAAAGAAAAGGAAAAGAAGATTTCCTAGTAGAGGAAAACACTCTACATTAGCAAAAGTCCTTTACAAGCATAATGGAAATACTGAGAAGTACCTCAGGATCACAATATGGATATATTTAAGTTTATTTTCCAGTTTTGGGTGGTAAGCAAAAGAGACAGCATTTGGCGTTAACAACTGCTGAAAGACACTGGTTTTTTCTGCACTGGACATACACTACATCCCTGCATGAGGTGTTCAGGGCATGCCAACAGCAGGTCACAACACAAGACAAGACTTCATTCCTACAGATCCCACAAAGCAGTTTCCATCCTAGTCCTACGCTCATGCCTCCTTCTCCTAAATAGGTCAGGCAGAAATCCATTAGCCTGGAGTTAAGAGCTCAACTTTAGACTTCTGTTTGCCTGCTGAAATTAAAGAGTTAACAGAAACCTGTGTTTATCCGGGGGGTTTCTATGTGTGCACAAACACATCAATCCAAGCAAAACACTACTACCACATTTTAGAAATGTGAATACTGTTGACTTGAAGGGAATGGGCACAGTTCCCTTTTTAGAAGGAACAAATTGTTCAGAACAAGGACAAATGCAACAGAGAAATCAGGCACCTACTCTGCTTCTACAGTTTCAAGCTGCTAGTACGTGCAACTCTGATGCAGTCTTTACACATTTGTTTTTTTCAGTAGACCCAGCATTGTTCAAGAATCCCCCTATAAATACCTAATGCTCACAAGAGCAAATATTTACAGTAAGGATTTTCATATTTTTGTATGTGAGAAATTAGAGGGTGCCACAATCTTCTGTTGGCTACAGACAGGAGACAGCTACTGCCAACAAGGCTGGAGTAATTGCAATACTCACTGCACTTGAGTATATTTTAGACAAAAACAAGGAATTAGCTGAAAACTGTGTTAAAACATCCCCTTTAGAGTAAAAGCGCTTTCTGTAATTATACCACAGAAAAAGGGATTACAGAGAAGACCAGCAGAACCCAGAGCCATCATCACACAGGTTGAACTTACTGCTACATCTCCACTGAACCAGATGCTGATTATTCTAAGGTCCTCAGCAGACCACAGATACATGGAAGTCCCAAACCTGCCCTTATCTTTTTGTGAAAGCCACAGATTTCTCCAGTCTTTGCTGGGGTTTAATTAAACTCATTACCACAGGTTTATCTGAATTTATACCTTTCCTTCACAGGAGAAGTTGCACTGTGAATTTCAGGGGGGATACAGGAATAAAAAGACTAATGTTATTTCTCTTAACCTTCTTCTAATATTCAAAAATAAACTGACATTCTCACAGCAATTTCAGGCTAACTGATTCTCATCTTCAAAGATTACTCATCTCAGGATGGAATAATCTGATGTCTCCAGAGGACGAGCAGGGATACCAAATGAGCCAGAAAAGGTTTTTCAATGTTATGTTTACTTTTCAGGTATTTGTCTTAATAGCTATAAAGCAAGAACAGTACAAAAAGAATTATTTTTTCAAGTGGCAGTTGTCCTCTCTCTCAGTTAATCAAGTTTAGTAGCTATTATAATAAAGTTTCAGTCTCCAGTGTTGGAGAATATGGAATTAAAAACTCCCTTCTACCTTCAGAAAGCAACAGAAAAATAAGACCACACAGTATGGAGATGCCTTAGTGGATTTCTTCATGTCAATTCAGGTTATACATGGTTGTCTCACTATGTTTTTAAGTAAGGATGTTATTTTCAGTAAATATTCCCATGCAGCCACAGCTGTCATGAAAACACCATGCTTTAGGCCCTAGAAGCACCATGAAGAAATTCTCACTAATTAGACACGAATCTGGCTTTCTTTAAAAACTTGTTAGATGAAAAGCCTTGACTGATCTAGTTTCCATTTCTCTGAGTTCAGGCAATGAAATTTAAATCACAGAGAAGTGCTAATGATTATTTTTCAAGTCCGCTTTTCATTATTGAAAGCATTCGTTGCAACATAGCAAACCCAAAATCTCTTTTCTAATCCTGGCAATCCCTTTAAGTTGTTCTTTGATTGGTTGTAAATCTGAATGCTGGAGTTCATATCTCAGCTGATGGTCTACATCCTGAGCATGGATCTGGGATTTTTCTGGAGCACAGATTTTTCTGGATCTGTCATCATGCTCATATTTATGGATAAATTAGTATTTGGAGCAAAAGAATGACCATTGAGAAGACAGGAAGGTTTGACAAGTTCCTGTGCCTTAAGTTTCATCTCTGGTAAGAGTACACGTAGGGTGATCCCCTAACCAGACACAAATTCTTCTACTCGGCACCTTTAATAATCCGTTTCCTATAGGCATCACATCTTCAGCTAAAAGTCTCCATTTATACCTACTCCTCAGATTTATTTGTAGTCTGGGAGTATCCAAGCTCCTAAAGGTGCAGCTGGGGTGGCTGCACTGGAGCAAGAGGCTCAGGCAGATGGAAAACAAGCAGGGAGAAAGGTGGGAACGAGGACATTAGCAGTTCCCCTGGAGCTGGTGCTCTCTCTTTAGCAACGCCCCACTGAGCAGTGAAACATCCTGTACAACCCCACACAGCTTTGTCAGGGCTGCAAAAGCACTATGGAGGGCAGCAAAGGCTTTGGGCTTGTCTGGTTAGGAGAAAAGGGGTGACCTCATTGCTCCCTGAGGAATGCAAGTGGAGAGAGAGGTGCTGATCTCTGATCTCTTGCCCCTGGTATCCAGTGATGGGATGCATAGGAATGGTTCAA
The DNA here is from genome assembly GCA_013400735.1 of Pomatostomus ruficeps. Lineage (NCBI taxonomy): Eukaryota > Metazoa > Chordata > Aves > Passeriformes > Timaliidae > Pomatostomus > Pomatostomus ruficeps. The sequence continues at coordinate 131,822 of VYZT01030651.1, read as the reverse complement.
GACTGCATCAGAGGAGGGTCAGACTGGACACGGGGAAGTATTTCTTTACCAAGAGCATGGTGAAACACTGCAACAGGCTTTGTAGAGAGGTGGTCAATACCCCAGCCTGTTCAAGAGACATTTGGACAATGCCCTTAACAACATGTTTATGGTCAGCCCTGAACTGTTCATGCAGCTGGACTAGATGATCCTTGTAGGTCCCTTGCAACTGAAAATATTCTATTCTAACTGCTTGATTACTCTGGAGAGGGGTGACATCCTTCCAGAGCCAGGTAAGAGGGTAATCCCTCCTGCCAAAACAATAAAAGCTCGCTTTTTTTTTTCTTTTTGGCTGCAAGGATTTTGGTCCAAAACACTCAGGAAAGCACATGCAAATGATTGTTACTGTGGGGGATGCGAGACTCTCATATGCAGTCGGATTAATTTTCTGCACTGTTCCAAAAAAATTGGCATCAAGACTCAGCTCCAGCCTACAGGATGGTAGTTCCATGACAATTCTCTTTTGCAAACAACAGCCTGGATTTATATCAAGAAATACTCCCACTTTAAATGCACACATGCTACCCTTTGAGTAACTGAGTTTTTGCTTAATCAGAAAAGCAGAGTTTAGTTTTTGGAACCTTCATTGCAGAGGAGAAGCAGCACAGTGCAGCAGTGGGTTGGGCTGCTGGGGCCGTGCATGAAGTCCCTCTCTCTGTGGAGGGCATCTTTAGCAGAACACAGTAACCCAAGCACTGCTTGATTTCTGTACTTTGGCATCTTTAACACCTTTTTATTCCCCTCCCCCCCCCCTTTTAAATTCAGCCTGCAGGATATGGTCTTTTAAGAAACCATGGACAAGCTCATCTTTTTTCATGCCAGCACAGCCTTTTCTCCCCTTCCTCCTCTCTCTTCCCTTTTCTCATTACTCTTTTCAAGGTCTAAAAGAAAACACTATTCAGATACTAAAAGGTTACAGTTAACTTTTAGTTCAGCAGTACTTAAAAGACAGTATTTCTGCTAAAAGGAAAGAAAATAAACAGGGTATCCTGTGATGTTTAAAAAGGGCAGCAGCAGATTTCTGTGACACCTTACTGAAGGTTTCCTCTTCTATTTGTACAAGTATTCCCTAATTACCTCAGGAAACTAATAGCTAGGTTAAATAGGTTTAAATTTTGCCTTAAGTATATTAGGGAAGAGTGCACCTCTGCAGTGAAGGGAGAGCAGTAACTCCAGGAGACGCGAGATGACAAATCGCAAGTGAGTCTCAAGCTGTTCACAACCTGAATCTCTCTCCTCAGCTCAAGGCAACAAAGCTCTCTAATTATTTTTATCTATGCAAGGTGAAACCAAATGACATTACAACACAAATCTCACTAACACCTTATGCAGGGCCAATGTTTAATAGCACAGATTAGTTATGAAACTACTGCAAGAGCAACAGACTTCAGTGTTGTCTTGACTCCGTTTAAAATCTGACAATGATTTTAAGGGATAAGTTTAACCTTGTTCTGCCCTAATTATTTCAACATATTAGCACCTGAGGAATATTTGACACAACCCCTTCCCTCCCCTCACTTTAAATTCATGATTTATGCACAGACCCACCAGGATTATATGACAAACATGACAGATCACTTCTCTCGCATTGTAAGAGAGCCGTTAAAAATAAAATGAGAATTTAGTTAGTTATTGACAGAAGCACTGTGAGGGAGCAGGAAGCTAAATGACTTGCTGCAGAATGAAATTGTGGAAAGTGGAAAGTCAATCAAAACACTGCCTCAGGTCATCTCATCTGTCCCCCAGCCAAAGCAGAGCTGTTGCTGAGCATCTCTACTCCAAGACCACCCAAACTGGGCAGATGTTTTTGGTGTCAGAAACCTATCTGTAGTATAGAAAATGATTTTACTGTCTCCTAAATCTCCTGTTCCAAAGTTTTGCAATCATCCATACAAGCATCAGTATCTAAACAGCTTCATCACTGCAAGGTATGCTCATCTTGTGCTACTTTCCATGCTCCTGCCATGCCAGCTACACAGTTGCAACGAATCTCTCTAATTTCCTCACTGCCTGGGTGGTTATTTGACAACATGCACAAACTAGCACCTAGCACATTCCCCACTCCTCCTTCTGTACTCACAAAGAGCAAGGCTTGTACTCAAACTGTTGGTCCTGTCCTGAAAAAAAAAAAAGGCACTAAGCTTTAAAATGAGAAATGGAATTGTTCTAGTTCCCAGCTATTATAATTTATTGTTGGGCTACATCTTATGCAAAAATATTAAATAACCAACAAACCTATACCACTCCCCCAGCTGCAAATACACCTCTCTGTGACACACCACAAAACTTAGAGCAAGTGTCTCAATTTCCCAGTTGATGGATGCCAGCTTGGCTGTCCCAGTGAGGACCAAACAGACGTAGCTCCAGTGCTGAAACTAGGAGCTCTCTACAGCTTGCATGAGCGACTCACCACACTCCAGCTCAGGCTGCGAGCAACACTGACCACCTGCAGCTGGGTCTGGGAAGGTGGGGAGCACAGCACAGATTGGCCAAGAGAAAAGCTCTTTCACAGCAGGGTGACAAATGGGGGTTGTTTGCTTGCAGATGCCTTTCTCCCCTCGCCCGTTTGAGAAGCAACTGCTCAGTTCCACCCTGAAGAGCCACCTTCAGTCATCAACCTTTTGCTTCAAGAATTTCAGCTGTCTCACCAGATTCCAACTCCAGGCTATAGAAACCACTGTCCTCTCATTCCTCATCTCTGGACTAAACAGGAAAAGTTTAGCTTAAAAGTCAGCAAGGCTGGTCCAGCTCTGACTCTCCCCAGTTCCCCTCAACTCACCAGTCTTTGGGTTCCCCTGCACATGAGGTTGGGTGACACCCAAACATCCCAGGGTGGCAACAGTTCTGGGATGGGCAATTTAACGCAGTTCAGGGCACACGGGTGATGCTGATAAAACCAATTTGCAAGGATGTGATTTCTGGCTTTACTTAGGAGCCAATAATTGGCATCATACTCAATTTCATGAGGAACAGGACTAAAATACAAGAAAGCTCTGCAGAGGATGACCATGAGACCACCGAACCCTGAATTTCCCTTCAGAAACTGGACATTAATAAGAAATTGGGAAAAAAGCAAAAGACCTGAGAAAATATTTAGTGCTGCCTTCCTGGGATATTCTCTTTGCTTCCAGCAACTGGCATTTCATAGAATTCTTGAATCAGAGTAAACACATACACTGCATTTAGGTCTTTGCAGAAGAAGAGGAAGGGTCCCCTAGCTCATGTGGATTTTTTTTCACAGCAATCATTGAGTGATTTTCAGATTTTGGTCCCTTTTTATGTGTCTATATTTCAGTTGCTGAAAGGCAAAATTTCATCTGATTAATATAATAGTGTAGATTTCTGAGGTAGATTTTTAATCCACCTCCTGATATAGTATAATATAGCTTGAAAATGCTAGCATGCCTTGTCACAAATCTTTCTAAATCCAACAAATGTAATAAATTTTGAAAAACACAAATATATGTATCACTATTTATGCTTGTTTTGTTCAAGATACATACATATAGAAAGATGAAAATAGAATATTAAAAGAGGGGCACCACAAAAATTGTGTTACTTAAATGCAAAACCCCTGGCCATGGATTCCTTGCTTATTCTCACCAACTTTTATATCAGTACTTCCCAGAACAATTCCCAGGCTACACTTTCAAATTATCATTTCATATCCAGTGCCTTCAATCCCAGGCTAACAAAATCACTGCTATAAAACTTCTCCTTTTGCAGCCAAGATGGGAAACCCTCTATTAGATTATCTGTTCTCTCACTTCTAAAATAAAGAGGAAAACGCCATTCCAGGAAACAAAAATGTTAAAAAAAGGCCAACCAAAAGCAATGCCTGCATTCACTGTTGTTCTTCCCCTTTGAGTCAGTAGTAAAGAGGAAGGAAGGAGAAAACACAGATAAAAAAAATGCAAGGAGGTGTGGATGCAGCATGTTTATCCCAGACGAAGAGGGGAAGCTGTAAAACACCATTCCTTGCATACGGACACTCCAACACGGCCCGGGTGTTTACAAACACTTTGAGCAAACCGAACAGGGAGTTTCATTGTCCCCACTGCACTCATGTCAGTCGCCCCACAGCACTGCGATTCCAGGGAGAGCCCTGCCAGAGGACACACAGTGCCAGTTACACAAGAGAAGCGCAGAAGCAAATATGGAGCAAAGGGGAGGAAAAAAATTAAAAATATCAGCTCAGCTGCACACTCTCCTGCTGCTGTCAGAACAGCCTCCAAGTCGGGCTTTGGTGAGGATTAACTTTAAAGGGCACTGAAAGATACTGACAGACTTGAAACGAGCAGGACCCCTCTCTGTGCACACATTTCATTGCCACTAGCACAAAATGAGACGTCTGGGGTCTACCAGCAATTGCAGAAGTAATTTAGTTATAAAAGGGGATAAAGCCTTCTGATGTTATATACCAAGTAAAAAATACCTAGTATGTTACACTAATATCTTAGCACTGTTCAAATAAAGACCTGAACTGCACCTCACAAACAGCAAGGAACAGAGAAACAAATAAAAAGCCACATAAAAATGAAGATCTGCTGGACCACAAAGTTTCTAAAAAGTTTAAAATATAGGCACTTCTTGTGTTTACAATAAAAGTGAAAAAGATCAGAGCAGTAGTTTGGAAGTTAAAATAAAACATCAGGCTGTCCAACCAGCAATTTTTAAGATACTAATTCATTATGTGACTTGGAAAAGAAACCTGGACCAACTGTACACAGCCAGGATTGATTCAAATCTCCCCCGTTTCCCTGAAACGGGGGGAGAAATAGCGGTGTCAAAACAACGACGGCACACGACAGCACACCAACGCCCCAAAAACCATCCTACAACACACCTCATACTTATTTTGTCTTCAGGAGCCCTGGTCTAGCAGGCTCTGCAGCGCTTAACGACAGCAATTCAAAATCCATCTTATTTTCCACTCTTACCCAGCGAGGGAGACAAACGAGACAGGGCTCCCCGCCGGCTCGGGACCGTGCAGCTCCGGGGCACCCGGAGCATCCCGGAGTTGCGGGAGTTTCCCGAGGGCGGCGGGACGCGCAGCGCGGCCGCGGAGCCGCCGCCGGGCTCGAAGGACGGCGAGGGGACTCTTCTCCGCGGGATGAGACCATTTAGGGGCTTAGGGTTTTCCCCCCTCTTCCTCCGTCCCTCCTTTTACAGCAGGACCAGGGAACGACAGCGCAGTCCCGCCGGGCAGCGCTTCNTGGGCGCGGGGCAGCCCGCTGGGGGGATGCGTGCAGGGCCGCCCGCCCCAGGCAGCGGAGGAGCGGGAGCGCGACCCCCCCGCCGTGTCCGGCAGCGGAGGCGGCACCGGCCGAGCACAATGAGCGGCGGCGCGCAGCGCGCCCCCGCGGCCCCCGCTGGGCAATGACATCACCCCTCTCGCCCGCCGGGGCGGGGCCACTGCCCGCGCCGCCGCCTCGCCATTGGCTGGAGCCCTTCGGCCACGGAGCCTTCNCACGACAGCACACCAACGCCCCAAAAACCATCCTACAACACACCTCATACTTATTTTGTCTTCAGGAGCCCTGGTCTAGCAGGCTCTGCAGCGCTTAACGACAGCAATTCAAAATCCATCTTATTTTCCACTCTTACCCAGCGAGGGAGACAAACGAGACAGGGCTCCCCGCCGGCTCGGGACCGTGCAGCTCCGGGGCACCCGGAGCATCCCGGAGTTGCGGGAGTTTCCCGAGGGCGGCGGGACGCGCAGCGCGGCCGCGGAGCCGCCGCCGGGCTCGAAGGACGGCGAGGGGACTCTTCTCCGCGGGATGAGACCATTTAGGGGCTTAGGGTTTTCCCCCCTCTTCCTCCGTCCCTCCTTTTACAGCAGGACCAGGGAACGACAGCGCAGTCCCGCCGGGCAGCGCTTCTCCCCGCTGAAGAACACACAGTGCGAGGAAGGGCATCGGCAGATGGGGGCCTGGCAGGGAGGGAGTAACAGGACAAGGAAAAGCACACCAAAAGAGAAGAGGAGCGCAGAACTCACCTGGTTTGGGATTTTTCCTCCCTCTCCACGACCATAAAACGAGGCGGGAGCCAGGAGCCGGTCGCCGGCGATGGGAAGACGCGGCAGCCCCGGGCCGCCGCACGCTGGTGATAGCAGGGCTAGGCGCCGCAGCCCCCGCACGCCCAGGGTAGGTGCTGACCCCGGAGATGGGCACAAGGCAGCCCACTTCCACTGGGATGGGTGCTGGCCACCCTCCCGGCGCAGGGCAGCTCCCCGGGATGGGTGCAGCGGGGCTGGGGGCAAGGCAGTCAGTCCCGCTCGGGGATGGGTGTTCAGTCCGCACCGCCCGTGCAGCACAGCGCAGCCCTCCGCAATGGTGTCGAGCCACCCTGGGGCCAGGACGCCCGGGACAGGAGCTGCAGGGCTCGGCGCAGGGCAGCCCTCTGCGGGGATGCGTGCAGGGCCGCCCGCCCCAGGCAGCNCAGATCTCGCGCCGCGCGGCCGCATTGGGGAGAGGAGTGGGGAAGGAGGCGGTGGCGGCCGCCATGTTAATGGCGTGGGACGCTTAGCTCGGGAGGAGCGGTCGGGAAGCCGGGTTAAGATGTCGGAAAAGGGGGAAGGGTGGGAGTCCTGTGTTGGTTTAAGGGGCAAGAACGAGCTTGTGCGAGCGGTTCAGGAAGAAGGGGGAGGCTGAAGAATAGGCGGAGAGGCGCGGCGGGTGGGGAGGGGGGCCCTGAAGGGCATGTCACTCGGTGACTGCCGACTGTGGGTGGGGCATCGCTTCTCTATGGTGGTAGCGGGGCCGGGGGCTTGGAGGGGCCCGCACGGCTGCAGTGGGTGTGTGGCAGAGCGGGTGGGGGTGGCGGTGAGGCGGCGGCCGGTCGCGGCTGCCGGGGCGTGTGGGCGCTGGGGCCGTGCTGGTGGCGAGCGGGGAGGCCGCTCTGTGTGGCGCAGGAACCGGGGCGGGTCCGGTGGCTCTCGGGGCTGTGCCCCCCGCGCCTGCCGGGGAGAGGGGCCCGTGCGGGGCTGTAACACCCACGGTGTTTGGCCTTTGGACGAAGTACGGACTGTGGGTTAAAGAGCAAGGCTGGCCTTGAGTGCGGGGCGGGGGACGCCAGCAGGGAGCAGATTGGGACATGCCCTTGTCACACGCCAGGTGATAGCCTCCGCTTCGCTGGTTTGAGCGGGTTTTTTTAAGGGTTGCGGCTCTGTCTGATGTCTGATAATTGCACTAATGGTGTCTGGCTGTCAGAGACGTACGGCTTGATGTGACCAGCAGGAGGAGCTTTGCATCCTTCTAAAGTCTTTAGTACGTCTGGAAGAGAGCAGATTTAGATTAGATATAAGACAGAAATTCTTTCCTGTGAGGGTGGTGAGGCACCATCACAGCTTGCCCAGAGAAGCTGTGGATACTGTATCCCTGGAAGTGTTCAAGGCCAGGCTGAATGGGGCGCTGGGCAGCCTGGTCTACTGGAAGGTGTCCCTGCCCATGGCACGGGAGGGTTAGAACCAGATGATCTTTGAGGTCACTTCCAACCCAAACGTATGATTCTATATCCATAGACACATAAATGAACCTAGAAAAAGCGGAGAGGGCAGATGGGACGGTGTAAGACATCTCAGCATAGTATGGGAGCAGCTAAACTGCCTCGCTGCTCCACTGTTTTGCCATCTCTTGCTGTCTCATGTTGGCATGGCTTAGCCAGCTCACTAGGTGCTGTCTTAGTTTCAGCCCTCTGGCTGGCATGCAGGAGATAGGCTGGAATTTTGAGCAGAGGTTTTAGGCTTTCTTGTACTGAATATCATCCCTGCTTGTGGTAGTGTTTTATGTTGGGGAATGGGAAATACGTGTTCACCAAATGAGAGAGTAATCAAATCTTTGTGAGGCTTAAGGAGACTGTCTGTGAGGCTTAAGGGGACTGGAATTCCCTGAGCCATGCGTGGAGAGCCTGTGTTTGAAACTGGAAGGGAGGATGCTCAAAGTATTACATGGCTTGTGAAATAATACTATTTCTAGTTTACATTTCTGTGAAATAAAGCACTTTTCATTCCAAGAAGATACTTAATTGAAAAGAGTTGTGAAGAGTTTCGCAGGTTTGCATGAAATCTTGGCTAAAGTCCAGTAGTGGTACAGCTCAGGTAAAATGAAGTTGCAAGGGTTTTATTTTATACTTTGGCTCCTGGAGGTAAGTAGAATGCATCTGCTCAGGGTATTGCCACACAATAACTGCACAGATGGTGTGTTTGCCCCAGGATACACTAGTGGTGAAGGAAGGATGTTGTGAGATGTTCTGTGGTGCAGAACCTGAACATTGCAGCCTTTTAAGATTTGCTGGTACTACAGCAGTGTGTGGTATTCTTCTGTCACTTTGGATGCAGCTCCTTCTAATTAAAGGAGCTGAACCAGTTGCATGCCATCCTGCAGAAAGTCCAGTGTCCTGAGGATGCTGCTTCTCACAGCCAGGTTCTCTTGTTTTATCACATTCCTCACTGAAGAAAAGGAGTGATGGGAGTGTAATGCTCTGTTAATGAAATTCGTAGCATCAGTAGTCCATATATCTGGAGAATTCTGAATTACAAGTACAGTCCCTTTTTATGTCCTGTTTAATTCTGTTTCTTCTCTATGGAGATACCTTTAGATTAGGTGAGCTGTGGATGAAATAAAGGGCATTGGCAGGATGACTTCTGTCACAATTGTCCACTGTAGATTTTAGGCCTATGCTTTTATCTCTGCAGCTGATAACCTGGTAATGATGCAGTGTAATAGTTGGGTCAAGCTAATTATCTTTTCTGTAACTGTCAGAAAAAGTGTGTGTGAAATCTTCCTCCGAGATGGTCTGCTGGCCTAATGACAGTATGTTTTGTTAAACTGGTTTAGAAACAATTGGTTTTACCTTCAGTGGTTCCCTTCACTCCCCTTCCATCCCCCTGCAGTGAGTGCTGTTGCTTTGAGGAGGATGCTGTGCACCCCACTTTACAGATAATTGTATTTTGTTATTTATATCTTACTTCTTTATCTGTAGATGGAGATGCCACTGATGTCTCAGCTAACGTAGGAAAAGGGAAATGACTTCAAAAACTACCCAAATGAACGCCTGATGCAAGAGAGAAGTAAAACAGTTTTCTCTGTGTGTGTTGTTCACTTCGGTCATTTTCGGGGGATTTGATACTGGTCAGTGTATGGATCTTACTTGTTGATCACAACTTGTCAGAGATGTTAATGATGAAACCTGTGTTACGTGTCTCAGACTTGGATAATCTGTTCTCCTGAAGGTGCTCATGTCCAAATCTGTCCTGACCCAACAGGCCTTAGTTGCAATGTCTATAAGAAGTTTACAGTCCTATTGCAGAAATACGTGGTGTGTCTGCATTTCATATGAAAAGATACAAGGTGACAGTAGAACCTAAAACCTGCCTTTGGCATTTCTTAAACATTGCTATGCTCTGCTTTGATGCTGTTAATGAAAACTTAGTCCAGTGTCTGTCTGGTCCTCAGCCTATGCGGCTGATAGGTTTGTGTGTACTTTACTGTGCTGACATCCTACACTGCAAAACCTATGGGTTGTCTTTGTTACTGAAGTAATTTTGGTCACTGTGGACTCCGGTAAGCAACCACCCTGTTTCCTGACCTGGAGAATCAGTTGGAAGATCCTGAAGGAGGGATGAGGAAGATAAGTAGGAATGTGTGATGACTTCACTCAAAGAAGAAAATGTTCAGTCTACATTTAATCTAAGTTCATACATAGAAACCTGTCTTTGTGTCTCAGCTTTCGTTCTGACAAGTTTGCTTTTAAAGAAACTTCAAGCATTTGAATGCTCTAAATGGAGTATTCGCTGGGTGGTATACAAAGCCAGGCTGCATGAAAACCACGGATTTCAAGATGAAGTGTACAAATACATCATGTCATAACATAATTTCTAAGATGTGTGGTGGTCTAGGTCTACTGTCACTGTCAACAACCATGTCACTGCAGTACAGAGAACTGTTGGGATTGTCTCACTTCTTGGAAAGGATGGTCAGGCCTAATGTCATTCCCGGTATGCAGATTAATCAGGTGAAAAGATTTGCATGTGCACTCAGAAAGAATATGGTTTCTAAGGGTGATGGATACCATCTGTGCTAGTCTTGGCACATAAATTTTGTTCTAAGATCCCATTTTCTTAATTATCCCAGCTATAAAACTTCATTGTCTGCAGTCCCCTTGGAGGAAGGAGAGTGGAAGAGTCACTGACCAGCTGCTCATTTCAAAGCCTTTTGGGGAAGAGTGTAAACTCTTTTACATTAAAGTTACTGCTCAGATAATAGTGGATGAAAAACCGGTGATGAAGACTGGTTGATTTTAATTGTTTCCCGTGGAGCTGTTTGCCAAAAAGTTCTGGAGCTGCAAGGGGAAAGGTGAGAGGATGAGTTCAGCTGGGTAGAACAGGTAAGTACTTGTATATCATGTTACTGTTTCCAATTAGCTTAATGGTAACGCTAAGTTAAACACATTGTGTAGTCTGCTTGCTTCTTTGATGGGGGAGCTTGGAAAAACAGATCAGAATGGTGGGTTCTGTACCTTTTTTAAGTGTTCTCAATGAAATTGTGGGGAGGCAGCTGTTTAACCATTATCTGGAAGAACCTAGTATTTATGCATAGCCAAAAGAGCGTGAAGCGACTCTGGAAATAACTCTAGTGACTAATTATAAAGTGGTGTCTGGTTTTTTTTGTCTTTCAGCAAAAAGAAGAGTGCTCTAAGAGCAGTCAAGAGTCAAGATAGCATGGACATGTTCTTCAGCTGAAATATGGCAGCAGTTCAATAGCAGTTACACAACAGGAAAGGGCGTGCAGGCTGCTGCAAGTCCCTGTGTTCCTAAGATTTGGTATCTGAAAGAACTCAGTAGAGAGAAAAAGGTGGTTTCTTCCACAGCTTCAAACTCTCTTGAGCTGAAAAGAGAGCTCATCTAATAGTGAAACAGGAAATTGATTTTATTTTAGATACTGGGGAAGATAATCACAACATGCAGATTAAAAGTGCTAGTCAGGACACTGAAAAACTGCAAGTAGCTCAAGTACAGGAGACTCCAAGACTCCAGTTGTGGGAAGCTCCCTTTTGGGAAGGCACACTAGTAGTGGGGAGAACTTGCTAAACACAATGAGAACCAAAATTCTGCAACTGTTAGCTACACATAGATGCATCTCTTGACCATGACATGACAACTGAAGACCGTAAGGCTGTAGGCAGACAACATTTCTCTTAAAAGGATATATGCCACTACCCTGTTCAGAACCACCCAAACAGCCTCTGTTTTTTGTCAAATACTGTTTAGTTTCTGGAACAATAGCTTTTTTCGGTCCACCTAAGTCCTGCAGAGCCAGCTGGCAGATTGCAGCTCAGCACTGAAGATAAGCCGTTCTCACCCCAGGGTTGCTGGGGAATGGCACACAAACATGGCTCAGGTGGGCTCCAGGGCTGAGCATAAATCCTTTGGCTGCCACTGTTCTGGCTTTAATATACACAATGGGTGCCCTGAGCACTTCCGTGTGGAACAAGAACCACTTGGAGTGCACGTTCAGATGTACTTTGTTTATGCACTGCCCTCTTCAGCACAAAGTTCGATAAAACCCTGTGTTGCATAAAGCAGGTGGAGGTATCCCGCTGAGGTTATGCGTGGTGTGGACCTGACTCAGTTGCCGGTAATCCTGGGAAGGTCTATTTTTGTTGTGCTATGGTAAACCTGAGTTGGTAACTGATACTGTTCAGCTGATGTGCTTTTCTGTGCCAGGAGTGCAGCCCATGAGTGGATGAATATTCAAGTGTGGTACTAGCTTTTACTTCTTTCAACATAAAAAAGTTTGAAAAGGTGGGAGGGGAAAGAGCAGAGGATTTTTAAGGGTCACATTAATTCTACTGAAATTAAAAGCTCACTAAGAATATCTTCATTGAAAGAATACATTTTGGGAAATTACCTCCTTTCACAAGGGCAATATGAGCCTTTGGTTATGGCAAGCTTCCAATACTGCTCCTTGGCCCTTTTTTTTGTGAGGTTGTAGGGGAAAAGTACTTGATTTAGGGAGAGTGAAAGCCATAACCAGAGGTTAAAATTTAATTTTTGCAACTGTAATTTTATGTGAAGTGATGCACATAAAATTTTACTATGTGTTACTAATTTTCAAAGGAAGTCCTGCACCTAAATTGATACACTGGAATCCCTGATCGTGTGTGCAAGTGTCTGGGTTCTTCAGCTATTTGAATGCAGTGGTGCAAACTTACACCTTGCTTCCTATATGATTCAGCTTAAAATACAAGCTTGGGCAATGTGAGTACCTAAATAACAGGATTGCAGTCAGAGCATTCCTCAGTGCACACAGACCACTTCCTTTTGGGCAAGTAATGCTGCACTGTGAAAAAGCATGCAGCTCCTAGGACATCAACATCTGATCGTACTGCCTGTGCCACAATTCCCTGGGTTTGCTCTCTTCCTCGCCTTGGACTCCTCACCCAAACTTCCAGTTTTTCTGGACATTACCACTGGTTTTTGGGGTTTTTTTGGGTGGGTTTTTTTTGCCTTTTTCTTTACAAATGCGTCTTCCTCGAAAACTGGCAGCAACAGTAAGTATCTTGAGTTCCTGGCCAAGTTTCCACTCACATGGTTTCACTTGCTCCATTCTGTCAAGTTATTTACATGTGGTGTCCTAAGGATGTAATTTAGTGGACTGCTAGTGAGGAACCTTCATGTCTTGGCTGCAGTCCACATAGGTCAGGTTTACACAAACCTGCTTCCTCATGAATTCAGTGGCTACTCTTGCAGCTCTTGGTTTCCTGATGCACAACTTTATGAGAAAGATAATGTTACACTGCTCTTGGAGAGATTTAAAGATGGACACACTAAGGCTGGTCACTTTACCTGCTGAGTTACATGACCCAGAATCATTTCTGAACCTCATTCTGCATGCACACACCTAGGGCTCACAAGGTGAGAAAGATATTTTCCTCACGTCTTAATAGGTCTGACATACCAAAATACAGGAAAGGTTTTTCAAAACCAGCATAGAGATCCGTAGCTGATGACTTAAGCAACCTTGCTTAAGGTAGTCTTACCCTTAGGTTCTGGTTTCATGCATATCAGAGTTGTTTCTAGTAGAGCCTCTTTGGGCAGGCATTCCCAGGTGGCACTCCCTGCTTCTTAGCTCTTGAAAAATGCAATTACATGAAGCAGAGGCAGCGGTGGCATTGGTAGTCTAAGGAGTTTGGTGTTACCTTCTGCCCTTGCCTTCCAATGCTGCAGTACACCATTCCCTTTCACGCCAATGCAACTACCTGGAGAGGCATATGTAGCTGTCAGTGTCTTAATCAGGGTGTTAACACACACTCCCTGCTCTGGGTATGTTTTTCTATGGATCAAGGTAGATGTGGAGGACGTTTGTAGTTAAGTGGCTTTCTAGCACCTGAATTAGGTTTGTGAACTGGTTTACAGCATTTGCACCATGGCAGAAAAACCAGGTGGCTGGGTGCATGCCAGAAGTCCAAAGTTCTTGCTTTGTTGCTGAAGTCTCTGGCTCATGAAATCACGCATCTAAGGATGCAGTTAATTTTGTGGGGGAGGAGCAACAGTGTCCCTTGTGCACATGGGTGCTCTTGTTAACCATGTTTTTCTGCGTTAGGTCTCATGACAGGACTTTTTGTGGTTTTGCTGTGTGTAGCATTCTGACCAAGCAACAGCAGCTCAAGAGACCATGCTATCTGTAAGCAGCACTAGAGATTGTTCAACGTAGTCCAGCCAAATCTTTGTACAAAGAGAGCTGGAGTTAAGATGTGGAACAGTTTTCTCCTAAGTTTCAGGGGTTTTTTTGTTACTGAGACTACCAACATATTTTCCTTTGATGGAACTAATTCTTACATATAGGAAATTGTATGTTACCCCTTCAATACATAGCCAAATACAATTTTATATTTAATGGCAGAGTAGATTGGCAAAAGAGAGAATTAGGTACTAAAACGTTTCACATATGATAGATGAAAAGCTAATCCCAGTTTTTCCTATCAACATTTTTGCAATGCTCCTGCTACTAGTGAAGGCTGCTCTGCTGTGAACTCTTGCTATGCAAATACGATTTCCTTTCTCCGTTCTGATAATGGTGAATGTTGCCCTCTGATGAGGACAGTGAGCTGGCAGCTGTTTCAGAGAGATGTGCGGTGGCTTCACTGTACATGCTCTGCATCAGTGAATGTCAGCTAAGAGAGTAATTGCGTCCCCCAAGAGTTAGGTTGTTGCTGCTGTTAACCTTTCTGGAGAAACAAACATGAATTAGAGGCAGGTGCAATCCTCACATGGATTGGCAGCCAGGTGGGTGCTGTGTGTCACCAGGGATGAAGGGCGGTCACACTTTTACTAACTCATAGCAGTGAGGTCCATTTGGCCTGAAAATTCCTGCCCACTGAAAGCTCCTCTTGTCTCCAGGGCAGATTGTGACTGGAGCAACTGCTGTCCCGGTGCTACCTCCTGGAAACAAGCGGGTGATAAAATGGAGTTTATTTTAATAGGTCCAATGAGAATAAATGAATATTCTTCATTATAAGTATTTATACAATAATAATTCATAAGTATTTTTATAGTGTAAATTGTTTATAAATACATATCTGGAAATCTAGTCATATGTATATAAAATGTATATATTTAAATACATTTGTATATATTGTTTTACATATTCATAATGTAGCACTCTTTATAAATTAGTTGGGAGAATAATGGAAAAGGAGAGGAGCTTTGTGTTGTTGACAGACTCATGGGATGAAGAAGCTATTCCCTCCTGAGAACAAATTGAATGCAAATATCTGGTCCCCAACAAATACAGATAGTGTGAATTGTTTTGTTAAAATGTCTGCTCACATCTGTCTTTTAAACGTTCATCCTTGAGAAGGTGGATTAACCTTGTCATGAGTACTGAGGGATGTGACACACTTGGCCATGAAAGCAAGGATGTGAGGGGTCTCACAAGTTTCTGTCAACACTTGAGTGATGTGGCTCTTCAGGATGAGTGGCATTGCTGGCATTCATTCCAAGTGGCATGGCAGTCTCATTCACATGGGTTTGATGGTACCTCAGATATCCCAGCCTTTGGCCATAGTCAGTTCTCTCTTACCTGAAGGTAAATTTAGGTACAAATCACATCAGCCAAGATCCTGGAATATGCCTGCCTCACTCATTCTCTGTGGTGTGAGTGGCTCTGCCTCTTGGGTACTATCAATTTCCCATCTTATATCTCCCAAAGGAAACAAGCACCCTGAACTTTACCTGTGCTCTGGCAGTGCTTTATGTGTGCAACCTTCAGGTCGTAATGTTCACCTCTATGGACGTAAGGGGATAGCTATCCCAGTCTTTCCTGAATTTACTGCTCAGCAGTCAGTGACATAGAGAAAGCATGGCATTATTTTGTTCACGCCCACCATCCACAAATGGCATTTGGTTTTCATCACCGTTTTGTTTCTAGGTAATACGTAGGTGTGTGCCAACACACAGGTTTTCCAAACTTCCTTTTTTTTTCTTTTTATACTATTTCCTTGTCACCTGTACAAAGTATATTGCACTCAGTGTTTAGTGTGTGTGAGAGAGAAACCCTAGGAGAGTCTGCTATAGTAATAATTTGTTACCTGTGGGAAGATGATGATTCTGATGACTGCAGAATTCTGCCTGTAGCATCCCATCATTATAAAGAAAAAAGTAAGCTTGAAGAAAGAGCCATCCGTCTTGAATCTTGGTAAGGAAAGAGACCTAATAACACTTTAAAAGTAGACCAAAAGTGCTCTTCATGTGCCAAGTTTCATATTTTTAACCTTTGCATTTTAAAATTTTAAAGTAGTACCTTCTATTTCCTAAACTGATTACACCTGAGGAAAAACAGATCTCTGTAGCCAATTGCCTCAAATACCTCCCAGTACTGATGCAGGCCCAGGGTATTGCTGGGAACCAACCTGTCACAGCTGAAATACAATAGTGCAAAAACGCGTCAGATGGCTGTGTAAACCCAGCTCTTCATACACGTTATGTCCGCAGTGTTCTGTCTGAAAGCTATTAATCCCTTTGAAAACGCTGACACATTTTAACAAAGAGAATTGAAGACTTAGCCATACCTCTGTAGAGTTCCCCTAATTTTAATGTGTTCATAATCATAGTCAATGACTGCTCCCTCTTTAGTAAAGATTATGTTGGAAGCCGTCCATACATAAATATAACTTCTTGATACAGTTTTAACTATTCACCAATTTTCATATGGCCTGGTTTTGACATCATCAGATATGTTCGCATTTCTGAGTCCAAGATACAAGGTGGCTTTGTGTTATTTCTTTAGAAAACAGTAAAAGTCATAAAAGAAGCCATAGTTTTCAAAACGGATCCATTAGATTTGTATTTTATTTTAAATAAAATGAATGCATGCAGGTGGTTGTACAAGTTAGCACAGGGTTGGTTTGGGCAGGGTGTGTGGTTTCCTAGCCCACTTGTTTTGCCTGCAGAGCAGCAAAGAGAGCACAGTTTGTGTTAGCAATCGTAAATCCTGCTCATATCTTCTCCCGTGGCAGACTCCTAGGGGCATGGCTGTAAGGTGAAACCCGGTCTGGATGCAGTTGTAAGGGGAGGGAGGGAATGGCAGAGTTCCCCGTTGCAGAACCCGAGGCACCCTGTAACTCAAACGAGCACAGAGAGGGCATCCCTCCGTCCCTCCCCGCTCCCCTCGGGTCACACTGCTCAAGTCTTCAGGGTAGCCGAGTACTACGTGGTGCTGCAAAGTGCACCTCAGGGGCGCTGATCTCTGCTGGCTCTGAAACTGGAGAGGCTCCTGTAGCTGCCGTAGCTGCTGGCCCAAGGTACCGGTGGGTGTCCACCAGCAGAGGGTGGCTCTAACACCGTTTATATATTGCTTTAATGGTTAAACACTCCAGGGCAAATATTGAGCCTAAGCGTCCTTTATTTCCTAATACTTCGTCTTTAGTTAGTAATTATAAGAAAGACGTGTCTAACAAAGATTTTCATTTCAGCTTTTCCTCACTGTTTCGTTTCTGGATTTTTTTTCCTCTGGAATTATTCTTCCAGGTGAGAATGACCAACTATAGTTAAATTCAGGAAGACAGGTTTGAAATAATGTTGGTGTTCATTGGGAGCTTCTTCTGCTTAGGACAAAGTATTTGAAATAAATAATTGCATAAGTTGTCAGTGTTCTAGCATTTATTAGGGATTGAAATGTAAGATAATAGTAGTGAATGGAAGTCCTCTCCCGAAACTTCAGACACCTAACAGGTGCCCAGTGTGTGCTTGGGCTTTCCTTGCACTCTGTGGAGAGGACTGCACACAACTCAAGGTTGATTTCAGCACCTCTTAGCCTAATTCAGGAAGTTTGGTTTACAGAACACAAGCTAGCAGGAGCCTGAGCCCAAACAGCACTTGTGCATGTATAATTATTTTCACGTGGAGTCCCACTATGTGCAACAGTTAATGACTAGATAGTTAATTATGTGAGTAGCTTATGTAGGAATGAGCTCAGTTCTTGTGCCTGTGTTGCAGGGAGACTAATTTGTCCCTTGAGATGTCTGTTCCTTTCTGTTGACCACAGAGGAAGCAGAGGTTAGACTAGCTCAAAGTTAGATATCTGACCTCCACATGTAGCTGAGATACAGCTCAGCCGCTGTGCCTGCAGGCTGCTGCTCCTGACATCAGGTAATACTCTGCCTCACCTTTGAAGGTCTGCAGACACTTAAGAGATGTTATAGATCTGATTTCACATCTAAGGGAATAAAGTGTGACAGTTAAAGTCATGTAATTAGTAGAGAGTCATTAGCTTTTCTGAAATCAGTGGAGTTCCACATGGGACATGTGCATGTGTATAAGTAGTTCAGGCTGTTGTTGACTGGAGACCTGTTGAGAAGCTTTACAAAGTAAGAGGTAGTAGTAAATGATGATGGCAAATGTTTCATGTTCTAATATATAGTGATTTATATTGTGAATTAGATGTTGTGTTCAGAATTTTCCTACATATCTTCAAGTAGCTTTAAAGGTTTGAACAAAAATTCATTTCTGTTCTCGATTTCAGTTTATTTACCACCCAGAAATTAATTTTGAAATAGAATTCCTATCTAAAGTTCTTTAATTAAAAAACCCAAACACCTGAGTACCAGCAATTTTTAACTACTGCAGAAGTATAGCACAGATGAGGCCTTAGTATTTATTAGAGTAGGTAAAATTCCTCTCTCTTTGCAGAAATAGAGCAACCTAGGGACAATTCAAGCAAAAAATTGAAGAGGCATCTTCACAAAAGCTACAAACAGTAGATGACCTCGAGGTTTCTCTTCCACAAAAGACAGGCAATACCACGCACAAATAGGATTCACTTCCTCCTCATCTGCAGATATCAAGCCTTCTGAACCTGTTTCCAAAACCATGCCCATGGTGCAAGAAATGTGTTTGATGTATTTAAACACAGAGAAATGCCACAAGAATGATTAAGGGATTAGAGGAAAAGGGTCAGGAGGATAAGAGAAGGTTATTGCAGACACAAGGGTGTATTCATGACACCAGCATACACTGGTTCTTCTGGAAGTTTCCAGTCTACACCAGACTATACAGAGCTTTCTGCAGGATTTAAGTGTGCCCAGCACTTGCACTCTGCTTGAGGTTAGTAACATGGGAAATCCTATGCATAATTCCTTGCTGTAATGACCTGTTTGTATACAGATGGGCTTTCAAGTTATGGAAATGACCCATGACTTATGAAATAGCCTCTTCCTGTTTGCAATGATGCAGTGAAATACTGAGTCATCTCTAAACCTTGAGCCTTCCCTGTACAAGCTCTTTGTTGTTTGCGACCTGTCCCCTGGGATTTGGATTGATGATACTGGACAACTGTTTTCACTTGAACTGGTCCCAGTTTTACCAGTTTTGGATGACTTAACTGCTCTTTCCCAGGGAAAAGGTTTGATCCACATCACTGCTGATTTGTATTATAATAACTTACTGAAAAATTACCTCTGTGTAGTTAGGTTTAAATTAACAAATTCCTGATTTGGGGGATTAATTACTTGCATTTACTGTATGTACCTAACTGTGCTCCCATAGAGCAGTGAGTCCAGGGATTCAAGAAGTTCTGGATTCAGATGGAAAGTACATACTGTAATGCTCCACCAGATTATATTTCACTGCCTTTTGGAGAGAGGCCTAATGCCACTGAAATCTCAGCAATTTGACATCTAACCCTTCAATGGATGAAACAGTATGTGCGTGAAAACATAACACAAAATCTTTCATGAGGTATTTCACTGGGCATTTCATCCTTTCTCTACAGCATATAGCAAAGGCTTAGGTAGAGCAGGTTGGATGGCCCTAACTTACACTGGCTAAGTTTAGTTTAACTTTGACATCATGTCTTGGCTGAAGAGCTGCATTTCTAGTGGCTGTGCAGTCTGCTGGGTGTGCTGCCAAATGGCTGGAGATTGCAGGGCTATGTTGTTGTTAATTCCTTTCTGCCAGAGAGACACTCCTGTTCATCTCTGGGACAGTCATAAGTCACTTATTGGTCCTGCCCATTGCCAGACCCAGTGTGAACTCACGCATAATTGTATACACCCATCAGCCATCATGCCTTCCTAGAAGCAGCTCATTTTAGCTATTATCCTACAAAGAAAGAGGAAAGAAGGTGGAACAAGCCAAATTACATTGGTGGGGTAAAAGAGCCGACAGTTTTCCAGATTTGAAATGCAATGCCTTTAGATATTGACAACTGACAGTTGCTTCATCAAGGCACAGAATTTTGCAAAGTCTTTGACAAGTTAAATACAGATGCAACATGATGCATTTTCTTGTGGAACATTTTAATGGCTATTCTTGGCTTTCCCAGTGGGCTCTTACTTTCCTAGAGCAGAGATTTGTCACTAGTTAATTGATTTGTCCGAACTTTCTGCCAAAATCAACAAGGAAGGAATTGACAGGACGGACTTTAGAAACAGGGAAGTTGTGGCATGTTTGAAAAGAATGCATGCTTAGAGAAGGGTCTACTTCTTTTTCAAAAAGCAGTTTCATATCAGCAAAACAAGCTTTACTCCTTCCTGCACATCTTGTCTCTGCCTTGCAGCAATGCTGTGGAGATGCTTCATATTGTGAAAAGCCAAGGAAAAAAGATTTACTAAAGAACAACCTTGCACATGCTATTGCAACTCCAGTCATTCTATTGAATGGAGCTAAGGCAAGCATTAAAACAAGATGAGGCTGTAAGGATTAGAAGTCTCCACAGTTATTACAGGGTCTGTTTTTCTACTGAATCAACACATGCTGCAGCTTCTATGACAAAGGAAAGAAGTACATATTGGTACAACAGTACAGAAAAGTATCACCCTGATGTCTGGTCATGGGTGATGTGGGGTAGACATGTCAATCTCCTGAGAGAAATCAACAGTGCAAAACTTGAGTGGTTAAAAAATGCCATTTTTTAATACCAAAAGATCAAACTTCAAGCAGTGGAAAATGTGGGGCAGTGCTCAGAGCAGTTCTATCTTTCAGAAATCTAACTAGGCACAAGCAGCCAGGAGTTCAAGAACTAACTTCAAACAGCAATAATGCCACTTCTCTCTCCATTCTTCTCCTCACCCTTCCATGAAACACTACAACCAAAACCAACAGCACACCATGTCTTTCCAAGCCTCAGTATTCACTCACACATACAGTGGAACATGGGAAGCTTTATAAAATCCCCTTGACAATTGGTAAAAGAAAACTGTTTAGCTATGAGTGGAATGTCCTCTTACAAAATACCAAACAGCCTTGCGTTTTTTAGGCCAAAAGCTAACAAGTTGAACTGTGAGCTCTTATTACTTCTTCTGTTCCTCTGCAGTAAGAATCTGGAGTGCTTTAAAAATGTTGAGCGTGACAGTGATTGACAAGAAAAGAAGGAATGTAAGGACACACTGTGCTGAAGAAATTTTAATTATTTTTGTAAAACAAAATTGATACTGATAGAGGTCCTGCATTTGCAGTTTGAGCCAGGAGCCAGGGCTGTTTTCTCAACCAAGACCCTTACACACGCTGCCTTGCACCCTTATGTAGGAACACGTAATCTGGTAAAATCCCAGAGTGACTTTAAGGAGAGAGATCCTAAGAAATTAAACAGCTGCTTGAACCATTCATGTTCTAACTTTTTCTCAGTGAAAGCATGTCTTAATTTTAGTGTGTGCAGTGCATGTGTGAGGCTGTTTCCATCATTTTTATTACTGGGTGTGTGTACCAATGGATCTCAAAGCATATGGGTTTGGTTCTAGTTCAGTGTCCACACACAACCACATTGCCATTGAATTAAATAGCTGCGGTATGAAGTTCATAGGAGTTTTTTAACAGCTGGTAGCTGATACCTAATCTGACATAAAGTGACAATGGCACAGAGAGAGCATTAGTTGTAATCACATTAAGTGTATCGGTAAGAAATCAGCAAAATTCTAAAGAAATTTTTACTGACAGCATAAGTGAAAGCTGGATTTGTATCCTGGGTAGGAGGTTATGGTATATCTGCTCCGATGCCAAGGGCCCTAACGTTGGCTTTATTGTGTCATTAAGCCATGGCCAGAGAGGAGGAGGGTGAACTGTGTCTCTTACAGTTGCTAAAAAAGGAAAACACTGCCACTGGTATGTTCTTCTCAGTGAAAAAGCCAGTGCTGTGTGGAAACTACTGTTGGAGATGATTCAACCATCATCTATCTACATGTTAAATCTTCAAAATACTCGGTAACTACATAGAGATGGCAAAAACAATGTAAAACTGCTAACATGTAAAACTAGGCAGATTTAAGGATGTGTCACAAGCATTTGGAATACTGCACTTGTTGAATGGAGTTTGGGTACAGTTCTTGTCTGCTTGGATCATTGAACTGGCCAAAAACCAAAATATACACTTAATATTCCACAGACACCTATGCCCAATAATGACAGGGTCCTCCAGTGACATGTTAACTGTGTCAATAAAATATTAGCTAAATACTAGCTGGGTTTTTCTGGTTAAAAGAAAACTAGATCTTCATTATATTCCAAGATAAGCTTTAAAAAAAAAAAATTACTTTTTTTTCATTATGTGACCTGGTTATCTGCTGTGGTAACTTGGTGACTGGATGATTTGAACTGCTAATTTATTGACTTAACTGAAAACACAGCCTAAATCTTCTAAAATATAGATCATTGCTTTGTTTTTCATCAGTCTGTTGAAATTTTAAGTACATTAGGTAAATGTGCTTTGTGAGATTCATGCATACATGGGACATGAGATGTATTTACTTCATCAGTCCACAAGCTGGGTCACAGTCTGTGAGGGCAAACAGCTCTGGGGTGCAATCACCAGCCTCTTGCACCCATCTCCAGAGTGACTACCTACATCCCTTACATTACACAGGCTCTACATCCCCAATAAAGTGACCACAACAGATACCTGTCCTGCAATGCTGACAATGTAGTTGTTTATAGAGAGTATAAACATGCTTGTGCACTCTGGATTTGCTAACATGCTTTCATTTACGCACATAACACAAGACACAAAATTGCCTAGTATCTTCATCTCTAATGAACACCTACCTGGACACACAGCTGGTCTGGAGCAGGACAAAGCAGGCAATTACAGAGCATCTAAACCGACTGCTGCAGGGCAAAGCAGCCACAGCCTTCAGGCCTCCTTCTGCAGCTTGCAGGAGGAGTCCCTCCTCTCTTCATGTCTACCATCTATGGTGTTCCCTGGAACATGGTGTGTAATAAAACATACAGGCTGTTGTTTTGGCAACAGGGAAGATGCTGTCTCTGTCTTGGATGCAGCAGCTGTGGTTGGAACCCTGGAAAGGGAACAAGATGCTTTCCTTTGGTGCTGTTAGGCATGATGAGGTGAGTGAACTACTTTAAGGATAGGATGGACAAAGAGAAATGTTTGGAAGAAAGAACCTAAATTAACAAGCAGTTAATTTAGAAACTTTCTGTTCTGCCTAACCTGAATAGTTCTCTATTGTTGTTGTTGGCTTTTTTTTTTAAAGTATTCCTTTATGTTTAACAAAATCTGATTTCTGAAGTTAAGAGCTTTGTGTTTTGGGATGTTTGTTCAAAGTGGAGGTAGGTCCATCTCAAAGATCTGCTGACTCCACCAGAGTGGTAATATAATTATATATGTTTATTACCACCAAAATGAGGAGGTGCCTGCCTTAAGGTGTCTTGCAGGATTATAATGTGAATTCCTTAGTTAATTGCTGGAGACACTGTTCCTCTGCCTGTGCTTAGTGGATTTGCACTTAGTAGATTTGCACCTTACATGACAAGAGCAAATTGCAGAACATAAAGATTTGAATGTCAACCCATTGCTAAACTTTGGCCTGGAAGCATCAAGTTGTTCTTCTGATCATTCACACAGACAGAAGGTGAGTACAGAGGTAAAGAGCAATAAAAGGGCAAGGCAAAAGAGGACTCGTAAAGCTCCTCAGCAGAGCTACCCTGTTGGACTATATTAATTAGTCTGAGTTTTGCCCTTTTAAATGCTTGTGCCTTTGCACACTTTGCACCATGGGGTCCTTTATAACAGGTGCAGAGCTTGAACAAAGCATATTTGCAGCTCCTCTACCTATTTATGAGCTCGTGTGTACACTTTGCAGTGTTTCACATAGTGTGGGTGAAACAAATAGGTACCTTTATACTTCCTTATTCCTGATGGAAGCAGCAAGGGGAAAAGGGCAAAAGGAGAAGCCAGAATTTCTGCTATCAGGAAGAAAATGCAGATAGAGAAAATCCAACAAGATTTTATTTGAGCAACCTACTAATGTGTCTGCTTGCTAATGAGTTCTGCTGTAAATCACCAGCTCATCAATATGTATATTTTCTGCTTATTTGCTGTATTGACTTGTATTTGCTTTATTTGCTGTAATTACTGGATAATTCAAATCTGCAAGTTTATTGACTTAACTGAAATTGCAGCTTAAATCATGTAAAATGTGGGGTATATACACATATATGGATTATTGTGGGTTGCTTTTATTATGGGGCTAGATTGTGTCTCCTTTCACAGCACTGAAGTTGTTAATTAGACACAGAAATACGTAACTTTTACCCTTTGTCTACATATGTTTAAAAATATGCTAAGATATACCCTGCTAAACAGGGTATTGTCACATATAAATCCAGGTGAAAGCAAGAACTGGCCAGTAACCTGTCCCAATTCTATCTCACTTGGTACATCTCCAAATGCTGGTTCTCATGGTATATCCCAATATACCAGCTGCTCCCAGTGTAAAGACAACAGTTTGTTTGTTCATTATGGATTGTTTATGATTGACAATATTTGCTGTATGTACATTTTGAACAAACACAGTGCTGTAAATAAACAGGGATATTAGGCAGCTGCATGTTCCTACACCATGCAAATAAACTGTAGCTGGAGCTTTTTTCCTGCTAGCAACTCAAGCAAACAGATTGTAAAAGCAGTTGGGAATTAGCCCAGGACTTTTATGATAGTTGTGAAGAAGTACATTGTGAGTACTTCTGTAATCATTCCATTTAGGTTAGCCAGTGAATTGTTTTACTGTAGAGTCCATGGAGTTCTCAAAACGATTGCACTTGGTTTGGCATTTACTGAGGGACAGGCAAGGGCTTTAGGCATGGCCAGTGTGGGAAGAAGTCATTGTGCTCGTATCACTTTGTCTTGCAGTCTTGGGGAATGAATGGGCTGGCAGGCACAGATCTGCTGCAGGGCCCCTCCTTCAAGGCCATCATTTCTGTTCCTGCCATGTTCCCCACACCAATGTGCCACCATTGCACTGATTCGATTGATGAGCAGGGCCTACTCACACCTTTGATGAAAGAAGTGCTGATTCGTGTGGATCCTGTGTGGGACCCCTCGGGCAGGGTTTGCACGGGTGCCCTGACTTTAACCCCATCCCACCCACCGCCAGCCACTTTCCACCTCCTCAAAACCTTTGCAACACAGCCAAGGGAGTTTCCCTTTTCAGTATACTGAAGTGATTACTCTGCTATAACTAAACAAGGTAGTTTTTCTAAGAACTGTGGCTAGTGGCACCTATATGCAACAACAAATCCCTGGGGATCATCTGGAGATGGATGCAGGTAGGGTATTCTAGCTTAGAAGTCACCAAGAGCAGCATAAAATGTGTATAGTCAGTATATCCTTATGTTTATTCTGACCCTGTACAAGATGAAGCTATGTGTCATATGCTTAATATTAAATGGACTGAACAGGTCACTTGGTTTCTCTTTAATTCTTTAAATCTTCTTACAAGATACAAAATAGGCTTAAGAAAAAAACGGTTCCTTAATGTAAAGGGTTGAGGGGGGCGGTTGCTCACGTGGCTGTATTGTGGTGATGACAGCTGTCCCCTAGAATGGTTGGGTTTGTCGAGCACTGATACGACTCTCCCGAGCAGGTTTATGCCTCCTTGCATAAAGGTTTCCGTAAAGATTTCTAGGAGACAATTACACGCAGGAAGAGTCAGAATGTAGTTAAACCTCCCAGCCCACACACAGTAACAGGAAAATCCTGTTTGAAGAATCAGGGAAGAGCCTATTCTGGATAACAAGAGATAATGTGCTGATAATGCTGCAGTCCCCCCGCCCTCTATGTCGTTACCCCGGCAGCGGAGTCCAGCCCACTGTGGTGTGATATTTTTCAGGGGCTGTCAAGGGTGGGATAAGGAGAGAAGGGTTTCTAGGAAGTGTTTCTGCAGTTCAGGTAGTAACAATTGTACTTTAATGAACACACGAGCTTGGGGGCACTGCTAGAATAATTTGTTTTATGATCCATGCATGGGTTTTCTTGTCCAGGCTGAAAATTAGGGAGGGGAGAGATGAGTTAGTAGGGAGATGCGTAACACTGCAAGCCATCCAGCATGGGAGTGGGAAAAGAGAGGGAGGTGCCTGTTTTGCCTCCTACTCAAGGTTCCATGGGTGTTCATGTTGCTGGAACCACAGCTGTGTTAAGTAAGAGATAAACACCATCCCGAGACCAGATTTGCTCTTCTCAAGAGAAATGCCGGAAACCTGCAACACAATACACACAATAAGATTTTTCACCAGTGTACAAAGTTATCATTGGGCAAGTACTGTAAGCTGAACCCCAAAAATGGACATTTTCAGGCAAACAAGAGGAGATTTTTAGCCTAGAATCACAACATTTCTTCCCAGAAAAATGCCCCGAGGAGCAGTATAAAATTAAATTCAGTTAGAAAGGTGCTTCCTTCTAATCTAAATGAAGAGCTAAAAAGAAAGACAGCACCTAACTTATCTATTGATTTTGGGAAAAGTTCTTTGCACCTCACTGCCAAACTAAGCATTTGGAGATGGACAGGGTTCTTTAGTTACAAGAGAAATTGGAGCTTTGCTTTTAATACCAACCAAAAATCCCACAAATAAACATTTTAAAAAATGTCTTGCAAATCTTTGCCAACATTTCAATTTATTTTTTTTCACAATAGATAACAAAGATATTAGTAATTGGCAACATTGATTTATCTGAAAAAAATCTTATCAAACCAATAGCAAACCTTGCACGGGTAAACAGATTCTTGGAGAGGAAAAAAGCACTGAAAATGTCCACTTGAGTCAGGCTTTTGCCTCACATAACAGTGCCGTAAGCAAAGCAGCTACAACTTCTAAAGGGGTGCAAAACTGGTTGTGTAACTGTACTCAGATAATATTTATCAGTGATTCACTGTCAGAGCAGAGTGATGTGCACCTGCAGGCATCCATCTCAGGTCTGCTTCCATAAAGACATAAGGGAATAGCTCTTCCTCTTCAGAGCTTGATGTTTACACTGTCTTTTTAATTCTCAATTGATTTTTACAGTGTTAGTGCAAAGATCAGATGCTCCTCTGTTAGTCAAGTCTTCACTCACTGTGAGCACACAGTCGTGCAGGCTGTAAATTCATTATATAAATCAATTCCAGCATTTCTAGTAGGTTACTGTATGGTGCGTAACTTCAATACTATCAATAAGAAGTAGGATCTGATGGTTTTGGTCTTTGGAACAAACAAATTAAAGACCAGCCACCTTCAGTTCCTTCAATTTGGAGAAGGTAAAGAGTTATTTGTAAGCATTTGGACAATAACAAGGAGAGGAGTAGCAGCTACCATGGATTCATCAGGTATAAATTATATCTAGTAGAAATTGCAATCAAATTTCTTTCTATGATAGACTAACAAGACTCATAAATAAGCAAAAAGCTGTAGATATCATCGGATACGTGGACTTCAGTGAGATTTTTGTTGTAGTGCATGTTCATAAACAAACTAGCTGAACCCCCTACAGGGCCAGTACAAATCTGGTTTCACATAGTTTCAGCACAGAAAGGTGGCTACTGGGCTACTTGGCTATCCAAGTTTTTTCAATGTTTCACTAACAATGCAGATGATGAAATAGAAAATACACGTCTGAAGTTTACTGATAGTGCAAAACTGGGAAGGCCACACTTACAGCGAAGGATGGGATTCAAATTCAAAAGAAATTTGACAACCAGAGCAACATTTTCAGGACTGCGACTCAGCAGAGAACAACACAAAGTCGAACACTAAGGCATGAACAATCGGACACACAGATAGGCTGAGTGCGAGCTGGTGAGCAGTTGGTTTTCCCAACGGGATCTGTGAAGCAAAATGAATCACAACGCACCTTCCATCACCTGTCATACTTTGCAACTGTTGTCTCCGGCAGAAATATCAGTTGCATGAACATGACTGGATTAGGTCTTTACTCTCACGTGGATCTGTGTGCTGTTGCTGTCTGGAGTTGAAATCACAACCAGAAGTCTATAGATTTCCAGCCTCTTTATTCCACGGAGTTGGCAGACTAGGAATATTTCTAAAAAGGGACCTAGGAAAATCAGATGCATTCTCCCCTACCAACTGCAAACATTTAGTAAGCTGGTGCAATGCACAGAAGCCTCAAAACCCTCCCAGAATATTCCACTGTGAGAAACAGCTGTGATGAGAACAGGGGAGGCAGGAGGGGCTGTAATTCAGGTGGCAGCTCCCAGCACAGTGATCTGGCACCTACAACCTCCAGCAGATGCAGGTGACCACTGAAGACACATGACATTGTTGTGGTTTAACCCCAGATGGCAGCCCCTTACTCATGCTCCTGCCCCAGTGGGACAGGGGAGAGAATCACAAGGGTGAAAGTGAGAAATCTTGTGGGCCAGGATGCAGATGGTTTAACAGGTAATGTAAAAGCTGCACACACAAGCAAAGCAAAACTAGGAATTCATTCCCCACTCCCCATGGGCAAGTAGGTGTTCAGCCATCCCCAAGACAGCAGGGCTCCATCACAGATAATGGTGACTTGGGAAGACAAACATCATCACTCCAAATATCCCCACTTCCTTCCTTCTTCTCCCTGCTCCATATGCTGAGCATGACACCTTATGGCCTGGAATATCCCTTGGGTCAGTTGGAGTCAGCTGTCCTGGCTCTGTCCTGTCCCTGTGCACCCCCAGGCCCCTCGCTGGTAGGGTGGGGTGAGGAGCAGAAAAGGCCTTGATTCTGTGTAAGTGCCAGTCAGATATAATGAAACCATCCCTGTGTTATTAGCAGTGTTTCCAGCAGAAATCCAAAACACAGCCCCGTACCAGCTACTGTGAAAAATATAAACTCTACCCCTGCCAAAACCAGCACATACTTAATTGCTAAAGGACTTTTTATCAGACCACACTGTAACATAAAAAAAAAGTCAGTTCATGACTTGAGCAGAGGCTGGGCTACCTGCAGCCACATTAAACACTAAAACAACCCAAATACTTTGTAACTACATGAAATTTACACACAAAACTCTTGGGTAAATTCTTCTTGCTAAAGACGGATGAGACCTTGGCTCACTCAAACACTGCTGTAGACTCCATCTATCCAATATTCACTGATATTTGTCCCATACTCCTTTATCGCTGTTGAACTGCTAGCCGAGTGAAGAGATCCAGACGGTCAAGTGGCATAAATCTGAATTTATTATTTAATTATAAAACTTATATAGACTCTTCAAAGGTCATCCGGATTGGGTAAATCCAAAACCTCCCCCTAGGCCAATTGGCCAGGTTAGAACCACCCATCTTTCCCAGAGCCCGTTTCCATAACATCTAAACTTTATTTATAAAACACAGAAAGAAGAAGAGAAAAATTCCCATAGGAAAGAATCTGTGTTACCACACTCCTTGACATCCATCCCATATTTGTTGACATTCATCCCACATTCATTGAAGATAGTTGTAAAAGGGGATGTTGTAGAAGAAGGAAGAGTTGAACTCTCAGAATCGAACAGCGGAAGTGTGGTTGAGAAGGGGATGGATGAAATACTGGACAGATTATTTATATAGATGGAAGAAGTCAGAGTGATATGGGTTTACAACTTGTATAGAGGGAATCCTCTTGAATTTGAGTGTAGAAGCAGCATTGCAGTTATCTGGCTTTACTCCAAGTTCTAATGAGCACTTTCAGTGCCCTGCATAAACAGAGCCTCAGCGTTGTGAGTCCCTCACTGCTGTGGGTACCCACTGCTTTCTGTGCCAGTGGCTGCTCGTGGGCAGGGACAGTCAGGCAGACCTGAAACACCAGGGAATCCTTTCCAGGTTAATTCCATGACATTATGTGATGCGTGCTCTGTCACTGAGACAGATAGTTGGGGGAGTGTGATGTGATGTGACAGCAGCAGGTTTAGTTAAACAAGGAGTCTTTCCCATTATCTTTCTGAAAAACAATTGACAGAGAGGCTCGCTGGGGTTGCCCTTCTCAAAA
>VYZT01030651.1:0-100252 GCA_013400735.1 Pomatostomus ruficeps | reverse complement strand
TTCAGCTGGAGTGGGGGGGGTGGGGGGGAAGGCTAATTTACATCTCATTAAACCAATATTTAAAAATCCACACTGTGTTTGTCTCTCTAGTGTCTGTGTTTTCCTCTTCCAAGAATGTCAAAAAGGATGCATTTTCAATTAGGTTTTTTTTTTCACCTTTCCAGAATGAAAAGCAGCAAGGACATTTCTGGATGCCTAGAGATCCTTTTTTTACACCCCTATCCTAGTATAGTTATAAAAGAGTTTAAAAGAATTTTACTAAACTTCCTAAGAAAATTAATCTCATAACATAAACATATAAACACAAGCATGACTGTTCTCAACTATAGATATTTTGGAATGTAATAAATTCTTGGAAGGTGTTTTATGTTGATATGTTTTCTTATGTAGTACTATAATTTCATGACTATCCAGCAAAACTTCCTTAATTATCAATTGTTGGTGAATCTCAAGTCATGTGTTCTATATGTGGGTCTAGTTTAGAGGCATTTTAGTGGGTCTTATGCCAGCAAAACCTAGAGCTGCATCTATTAAAAAAAAACCCTAACGACCCAAATATCGAAACTTTATCTGACAGCTATGTCAGCTGTGATAAGAAGCAGTGGAATGCAGCTGCACCAGAGGCACTTCTAGGTGATGCTTTCAGCAAAGCTATGCTTTTGATAGGAGGTTCAAGAACACATGTATGAAGTGTGCTTTGGTAGGCATAGAGAAACCCACACTCTGCACACACTGCTGGTACAACACAACTCCTGTAATAATAAACATAAATAACATAAATAATAAACAATTCCATAATAATGAGCAGTTTTTCATTGAAGAGCCTGAGGATGGACTCAATGGGTATTCTTGCGCCACTCTTAACGAGCTGTTTCAAAAATTGAGTAGAGCACGGAGAGTTTCCATGACTCATTGGCACACAGGGCCTCACGATCAACTTCTCACTACCAGCCTGGTGACCTGGTTTCACATGAGACTGGTAAAGGCAAAGTAATATTACACTAGCATTACACGAGATCTGCTCGGGCATGTTGGGTGTACTTGGGTCTTGGGAAGACTCTATTCTGGAGGCAGCAAACTCCTTTGTTTCACATCAGGCTCGGTCCTTTCCTGATTAGTAAACAGCAAATCTGGATTTGAGGGTGGCCTTGGACCACGTGGCATCCTCATCAAGGCTGTTTTGCTTCTATTATTGGTTTTGCTCCTGGGATTAATAGGAACGAGCATTCTAACTTACAAACACAAGCGTTGGAGGAGGAGCTAGATTTCCCCACCCCCACATTTTTCCCCTAGCAGCAGAACAGTGTGTTCTGCTTTTGCCAAATAAACTGGGTATACATTATGGCTTGATCCCTGGTACATAATTAATATTCTTCATAGACAGTGTGTCTTCAAACAGCTGGCTAATATTTACGCTGAAAAAAAGTCTTCCGATCCCAGCTTTGGTCAGCCAGAGCGGAAACTTCAGTTTTATTTTCTTATCTTTTGGTGACACACTGTAAAGGCGAAGTGGTGTGTTCAAAGTACAGCGTTTTGAGGCTTACAGGAACAAACATGAACATGCAATTCAACAGGCAAATAGAAGATGCTGTTGCATTTCCTGTTCCCTCCTTCCCTGTTTTTCATAAAGGGGATACAAACGTGAACATAGGAACTAAAACAAATTTTTAGCCAGATGAAACAACAAGCAGCAATTCTTGTCAGAAATGTGCCAGGTTGTTTTGACTATCTTTCTGCTATATTTGCAGAATATATGTATGTGCACATGTATATAATTTGCACTTTAAACACGACCCCACATGATGTGGTTTTTTGCAGTGTATTTTAATGAAGCATTCACCCCTTGCCTGATTTCAAATGCTGACAGTTCTCCAGTTACCAAGGGATATGGGCGGGGGGGTAAGGGGGGAAGGGAGTGGCTACACCTGAAAACGTTTCGCAGGCAAGTTCACTTCCAAGAGGTACCTTTGGGCAAATCTCAGGACCAAGAAAAGGCAGGTTTTGTTACTCTTCTCTCTCGCTCTCTCCTACTTCTAGCTCTCTCCTGCGCTCCTGGCTCTGCGTACACCTGGAAACACTGGTGCGAGGGGTGACTGGTTAAAAGGATGGCATCAGAGAAACAGGGAGGGCAGGGGCGCTTGCTGAGGCGAATGAGTCACAGAATCACGAGACGGTTGGAAGGGACCTCTGGAGACCATCTTTTCCACCCCCAGCACCAAGGCAGGGTCACATACAGCAGGTGACACAGAAACGCGTCCAGGTGAGTTTGGAATGTCTCCAGAGAGGGAGACTGCACAAACCTCCCTGGGCAGCCTGGTACCCTCAATGTAAAAAAAGTTCTTCGACGCCTCTTGTGTTTTAGTTTATGGCCGCGGCTTCTCGCCCCGCCGCTTCCCACCCAGCAGGAACACCCAGCGCGTCCGGGAGCGGCCCCGCCCGCCGCTGTGTGGGCGGAGCCAATGGCGGGCGGGGGAGGTGGGGCTGCGCCGGGCGCCAATCAGCGCTCGGGAAAGCGCGGGAAGGCGGGAGGAAGCGGCAGGACGGGACGAGAGACGCGGCCAATGGCGAGTCGGGACGCGCGTGCGAGAGCGGGACTTGGGCGCAGGAGCCCGTCTGCGCGGAGGAAGGGCGGTGCCAGCCAATCGCAGGCCGCTGTGGTGACGGGCGAGCCAATGGCGAGCCGCGCAGGCGGGGCGCCAGCCAATCAGGGCGCGTCCGGCGGACAAAAGGGGCTCTCCAAGGCGCCGGCCCCTCTCCCGAGCACAATTTCACATGACGCAACGGCTGCGGGAAGCGGTTTGCGAGCCGTGCCCGCCGCCGCCATTTTGTGAGCGCGGAGACTGAGCCGGCGGCGGCCCGAGGAGCGGCGGCACCGGCAGCGCAGCCAGCGGGAGCCGCAGCGTGGAGGATGCGGTAGAGGAGCCCAGCGGCAGCGGCGGGGGGGCGGCATCGGCATCGCTCGGCGGCGGCGGCGGGGGATCGCGGGGAGGGGGCTGCGGTCGGTGGGTCGGGTCCTGGTCGGAGCAGCATGTCGGCCCCGGAGAGCAGCGCTGGCAGCAGCGAGGCCCGGGAGGACGCGTGCCGCGACTACCAGTCTTCGCTGGAGGACCTCACGTTCAACAGCAAGCCGCATATCAATATGCTGACCATCCTGGCCGAGGAGAACGTGCCCTTCGCCAAGGACATCGTCTCCCTGATCGAGGCGCAAATCGCCAAGGTTTTTATATTCCACCGACTACTACTCCTACCTATACTACTGGGGGGACCGGCCGGGGCAGCGGGATNNNGGGGGGCCCGGCCGGGGCAGCGGGATAGGGCGGCCTGGGGGCCCGCAGGAGAGGCGCGGGGGGAGCCGAGCGGCGGAAGGGGGGACAGAGGGACACAGCGGAGCCGGGGGACGAGAGAGCCCGAGGGCCGGAAAATGGGGCGAGAGAGAAAAGGGAGAGGCTTGGGCGGGGTGGACGTGGCTGAGCTGGGGCGGCGAGGGGCCTTAGGAGGTAGTGCCGGGGGGGTGTTGGTAGTGAGGGGGCGAACAGAGAGGAGCAGGATTGGGACGGAATTGGGGGAGGACGGGCATCTAGGAGGCTGGGGATCGCCGTGGGGGAAACAGGCGGAGGAGAGAAGCGTGTCTGAGCTGGGATCAGGGAGCGACGGGGCGAGGCGGCGGGCGGGGGCTCCTACTTCAATCGCGAAGCTTAAGGCTGCTGCTGGTACTTCTACCCCCCCACCGCCTAGGGAGCAGGGGACTCGAGGGAGGGGAGCAGCCCCCACAGCACCCTGTTGGGAGTAGGGAAGGGTTTGGGACTCGCCCAGGAGGAGCCGAGGGAGGAGAGCAGCGTGGCTCGCACTCTGAGCCCCGTGTAAATAGCAGGCACAACATGGCGGCCCGGCAGTGACTGGGCAGCTGCACTTCCTCGCCCTGAGAGCTGGGTTTTCCCCCGACACGCAGCCAGGATTCGGTGTCCGAATCTGGTGTCTTTAACCCTTGGATTTAGGCGATTTTGACAGTAGGTGAATAGTGCAGTCATTAGAGAGGACGTGCGTGAGGCGATCTCTTGGAGAGCTGGGGGTTTTTTTTGGGGGGTAGTCAAAAAGGAAGATAAGGTTAAGTTTCTAGAGCGCAAGTTGTCCGCCTCTGAAGGACAGTGATCTTTAAGTATAAGTTAAAGCTGTTTCCCCAGTGCGGTCTCTGTCAGAGATTAATTGAGGGGTGGGGGCTCCCTTATATCGTAAAAAAGTTCGTGGGTGAAAGGTGATCAGGTGATCAGCTTCGGTTAGAGAACTGTGTGTGGTGGTGATGGGGGTTGTTTTGCTCTGCCTCGTTAAAGACAATTCTGTGGGCTTGGGATAATCTCTTTGGATTTCAGGTGATCAGTGTGCCCCGAGTAGCACTAGCGTTGCATGCCTATTTGATTTATTTTGGCTAGAGAAGTTTATTGGTTGAGGATGGGGAAGAAGAAATTCTCCCTGAATGTAGAAACTGCAGCAGCCTGTAGGATCCTAACATGGCGTCTGAAAGGCACATGATACAAAAAGGGAAAGAGGAGGCTCCCTCTGAGCCCAGCCCAGGCAGTTGCTGACATCAGTCAGCCACTGCACATGCATGGGGGTTTGCAGCAACTTTTTGAGAGCATTATAGAAGAAAAGGATTGTTCTTTCAACCCCCCACCCCCCGTATTCGTGCCAGCCACCCCTCCCTCGTTGTTTCCCTTGCTCCCTCTGATCTCAGGTGTTAAAAAGGCTCTTTTCCTTTGGCTTTAATCGTGGTTTATAATGGTGAGAATTGTACTATCTAATAATGGGGGTGGGAAGGATCTTTTAAGCTACTTAATCTGTTTTTCTATTAATGCAGGATGTCTTTTTAGTGTGCCACAGACCTCTTCCAGTCTAGTTTTAAATGCTGCCAGTGGCTGAGTTTTGCCATTCCTTGGAGAGGTGACCTCATAATCTAATAGCTCTCACCATTATATCTCCTAAAGGGCAGTGGATGTGTATAAAATTACTTGTGATGAATAACAATGCTGTCATTTTTTTTTTTTTCATTTCTGAGTGATTTAGAACCTGCCCTGAAGTGTGGGGTTTTTTTAAAAGATGTCTTAAAACCTGTATCAATGGTTAGTTTTGCCTAGTTACTGTTTATGACTGTAGTTTATTCAAGGCAAGTTTTTAGCTGTTTCTGAGAAAGTGATCTCCTTTACTAAGCCACTTTTAAAAAGTGTTGCCTGGAGACAGTTTGTTTAGTGTAAAATTTGAGTGGTCTGCTTTACAATTTAATAAATGGTTCTGAAATGTGTGACTGGTATTATAAAATTTGTAAATAAAAAGTGTGAAATATGTATTTGTCTTTTTATTTACCATTGTATAGTGCAGAATTTGTTTCCAAGACCCTTTTTGTATACAAAGTTGCCTTTTTTTAAAAAAAAATATTTTTTTTCACAAGTTTGTGACTTGGGGTTTCAATTGCCAGATATTATTTTAAACTTGAAATCTTTTAGGAAACTAATAAAAAAGAGCCACACATTTCCAAAAATAGCTTTCCTACGTTATTTGAAGGAACAGTGGGAGTTTTGTAAAGAAGTCTTTAATATTATGCTGATGAGCTCAGAGTTAGTGGTGTTCTGGTGGTTATGCGGCGCCTCCCTGCCTTTTGATTAGTGTCGTGCGGGCTTCTTTCTTGCTTGGGGGTATTGCAGAGAGCTCCTGAAAACAAAATGCATTCCGGTCTGGGATTCCCTTTTGCGGTTATTGAAATACGGGCTAGATACCTTGACATAATAAACACTTCCAGAAGAGAAGACTTAAATATTCCAAACATATTTAAGTCATGTTTCTTAAAATGCGACACCTGAATAGCTTATATTTGAAGTGGGGTACGCTGCCACACTGCTAATTGTGCTCCATAGTTTGAAGTAGGCTTCCTTACCTAGATGATGGTGTTTCCGTGTATGATTGCTGTAACAGTCTGATGCATGATGAAAGTGACAGTTAAACTTTTTTCAGTGCTTTTGCTACTAATGGTTCCCCAGCATCTCAAACTTAGAGCTTAGCTGAGTATAGTGAGCTACTTCCCAGCATTGGTGAAATGGAAGAATATAACTCGGGGAGTAGCTCTTGGGCACAGGTACTTCTGAGACAGCTCTTTGTGTCCCTAACACAGCTGGCTAAAAGTCAGAAATGGTGCACTTGTCATATTTTTATAAAGGAAGGCACTCAGAACTGGGGTGTTTTTAACGTGCCACTGTGCAGACTGCTTCAAAGAAGAAGCCAGTATTCCACAGACATTTTAAATAGCTGCAGACCCACAGTGTTATATGTCTGAGACTTTAGCGATGCTTTTTTCTAACACTTGCACATTAGGTTGTTTACAGTTCAGTATTACGTTCCAGTGCAAGATTGGCTTCTAATGTGCTGCAATTAGTTTTGGCTAACTTAGCTGGGTTTTTTGTCTTTTTACGTACAAAATGGATCGCTTGCCTGTTTCTACTTCTTTCCAGTATGTTCGAAGGCAGTGATCCCCCCCCCCCTCCACCCCCAACTAACAAGGAGTTCTGCCCTCTTCAATAATAAGTTTCAGGTCATGGTAAATTAATACACATTTAAGGGTGAGGAAACACTCTTGATTGCCCGTGTAAAAATACTGTTGAGTGGGTGCCTTTCTGTGAACCACCTTAAAGGGGAAGGAATTGAATTTAAAATGGTGAAGCAATAGCACTTCACACACTTCTCTGGATAATGGACCTGCAAACTAAGGTGTCATTAATTAACCTAGAAGCCTATTCTGTTAAAAACGAGCAGTGAGAGCAGTGAGTGAAGTTATTCGGCTTTTATCCGGAGCTTAACCAGATGGTGAATGGAACTTAAAAGTATTACAAGTGGATGCTCTTCCAAGGGGATCATGGTCAACACACTGCTTGAGTTGTCTTTCATGTCCTCTTCAACAAGTACTTGCTGATGTTTTTTGGAATTTTGCTGTGCCTTTTGCTTCGTGAAGGCCCCTGGCATTAAAATCACTTTCACTGGTCCAGTACTGCTTTGTGTAAATTGGACATTGCTGTAGTGGTCCCGGGTCATCACACTTCTATCACACAAACTTGCTATGAGTTTTGAAAAAGGACTTAAAAAAACCCTAACCATAAACAAGCCTCTTGTAGCAAAGCTGTGTCCAGAGTTTCAAGACAGCCTTCTACGAAAATGGTGGTTGCAGTTCCTGAGCATGTGTGTGCATATACCCAGCCGACCAGATGATTGAGTTTTGACTGGATTTTGAACTCTCTGACCTTGTTTTTGCATGCACTGTGGAAATATGAACTGTCGCCATCTGCAAGTGCCAAGAGAGAATGGGACTCCTTGCTCTGTCCATTTGGATTACAGTGAAGTAACTGCAACGTATTCTGCATGTAATTTACAAAAGACTTTGATAATCAACATAAAATTCACAGCTACAGAAGTTCACTAACTTGGGCTATTTGCCAGAAGTCTAATTTGTGTTCTGTGAAATCCAGAAAAATGCATCCAGGAGGTTTGAATTATAAACGATTTTTAGAAGTTCCTTGAAGTGCTGAGGATGGTTTCCTTCTAAGTTACTTTCTCAAGGGAAAGGTTACACTCGGTACACTAGTGGCAATACTGTCTCATGGGCTGCTTTTTTCTCTTTTTTTCCCCCCCTTTTTCCAAAGCTTTGGTACACAAACAACCTAAGGTGTTCTCCTTTTTTTTTTTTTTTTTTTTTTGGTGATAGACCCACTGCATAATACTTTTAACTGAGTGTCCATTTTTCAGATTAAGTTTTTGTATAAACAAAAATCCCAAGCCAAATCGCTTGGTATATATAGTGGCAACCAAAAAGAGAGGTCTGTATTTCTGGGATTGGTAATCCCTTTATTTGAAAAGGTTGAAGTATGCTTTTGTTGTACTAAACTTCTCAGTTTCTTCTTATTACTCCAGGCTCCTGCATCAGAGAAGCTACCTGTTATGTACCTAATGGATTCCATTGTCAAGAATGTGGGAAGAGAGTATCTCACAGCATTTACTAAAAACCTAGTTGCAACATTTATTTGTGTATTTGAAAAGGTATATACACTTTAAGAAAAGTACTGTATTCTAAGCAAAATTTGTTCCTGGTAAAATAAGTACGTGCTTTCAGGTTTGGGTTTTCTTGGGTGGTAAACTATATAAATGGATTGGTTTTTATAAATCTCAGTATCAATACTGTGAAAGATTACTCCTCCTCCTATCAAACATGTAAGGTAGCTGAAAGATGCAAAGTATTATTTAATTTGGCATGTAAACATCAGTAGCTTTCCTGTCCAGGCAAGATTTTACTAACAGTATTTTGATTATTGCTGGCTTAGCTGGATGGACTCTTTGTAACATATAGACCAATTAATTATGAATCGTTGGTTTCTTTTTAAGATAGTTAATAGTCCTTATGCCAAAAATAGACTGAGAATTGGTTTCTGGTGGATTTCTCAGTGGCTCTCTCTCCTTTAGTTAGATTTGTCTGATTTACATAATTCACATTGTGCAGAATGAGTGCTTAAACTCAAGAGTAGAGCTGACACCTGGTTCTCTCTTGGTGGTCTTGGTCAGCTGAAAAAAATGCTGCGACTGTCTGGGAGAAGGACCTTAAAATGAGTGACTATATTATAAATGTTATAGTTTTGTTCAACATTGAAAGCTGCTGCCATATCTTTTAATTTTGGCTCTTAATCTTGAGACCCAGTGAAGTAATTGTGCATTTTCCTCACTGAGAAAAGCATATCAGAGTCCAGGTTTTGAAAAGCCAGACTTGAATGGGTTTAAGTTGGATCAGAAAAGAAGGGTTGACTTCTGTAGTTTCCTGTATCTTATAAGTGTTATTTCATAAGAATGAGATGAATGAAGCTTTTACATATTTATCATTACATATCAGCGAGAGTCTGAAATCCCAGTATGCTTTATATGTGGTTTTCAGATGTAAAATCATGATAAAGTAAGGAATAGATTTTTATGACTGTAGAAAACTTGAACTCCTATGTATAGAGCAGATAGATTTGCTTGGTTTTTTGGTACTAAATTGTGAATGCTCTTCTACTGAGTTGCATTAAATGTCGCAGCTGGATGAAGCTCTGGATAATAACTAATCTTCAGAGTTTTATATGTTAACTTGATACTAAGCTGACTAGAACTATTAATGTATACTAATTGAATGTGTAAAGTGGTAGTCATTTCTAATAGCTTAGTTGGTCATGTTTAAAGATGTGAGTAGAATTCCAGCACAGGCATTGTTACAAATTTGGTTTTATCAGTAAATGGTCACTAAGGTATGAAGTCAGAACTGTTTCTCAGTCATTCCTGCACATTTTTGCAGTGAACTTCAGTGAACTCTGTATGGAAAATTGTATAGAGGCCTCCCCCAGTTACTAAGTATGAATTACTTTTATTGAAACTCCTGTTCTTACCAAAAGAGAGCCTCCAGACTTTCCAGAATATTCTACATCTAGCTGTAACATCTTAAAACGGCTGCGAAAGTCATCTACATGAGCAATACTTAATGACTGAAGTGGAATTTTGGCATTAGGACCAGCTGCATGTATTTTGTCCTCTAATGTTTTTTATTTATTTTTTAATTGAGCCACTTAGCTTATGAGATGAACTAAATTTTGCTTTATTGTAAATTTCTAATGTAGCTGCCATGAGATAATCCAAAACAATTGTTTATAAAGAGATAAAATGGGCCTCTGGTCCTACAAGTATGCTTGATCTGTGATTCATACATAGATGGGTCTAATTCTGCAGCTGAACTGAAATAGTAATTGACTTCATTTTAGCTAATACCCTTTTTGTTGCATTTGTTGCGAAAAAAATCCTTAAGTGACTAAATAGCTGATCAAAACACCTTTTTTTTCTGTTCAGAGTTTGTTTTTTCTTGATTTGTTTGTCATTGTTATACTCCATTCAGCACAAACAGTTGAATAATGTATTGTTGCAGAGGCTGTTGCCTTTCAATACTTTTGTTACTGTATTTTTTTCCACAGAAATTGGGCCAGTAAAATGAGAATTTTGCTAATGGAAAAGTTGAAAGAAAATTCTCAGAGCATGGTAATACACAATAAAATCTTCAAATGGCCTTGAAACAACAATTCCACATTTGAGCTTCTGTTACTGATCCCGTTGATAGAGATGTGTGGTCCGCACTGCTTAGAAATTTTATGTAGCAAGTTCAGTATGTTAAAATGGCAAGACAGAATTAGGAAATGAATGAAATCTTAAGTTCTACAGAAAAGTTAAGAAATTGTTCTATATTAACTTAACAAGCCATAGAATTGTTTTATTGTTTTAGGTGGATGAAAATACTAGGAAAAGTTTATTTAAATTACGCTCCACATGGGATGATATTTTTCCTTTGAAGAAACTATATGCACTTGATGTCAGAGTCAACTCATTAGATCCTGCCTGGCCAATTAAACCTCTGCCCCCAAATGTGAATACTTCTAGCATCCATGTGAATCCTAAGTTTTTAAATAAATCGGTAAGTTTTTCTGCCTTCTGTAAGAACAGATGGTAATATGTGTCATTTTCATTGTTTGTATGCTGCTTTTTGACAATTTAGAGTATTAAGAATGAAGTATCTGACCTTTGTAAACAGGTAAGAGAAATTTACAAATTCAGAATATTTAAAGGGTTTGGTTTTTTAATTAAAAAATTGTATTCTAGGTTTTGGAACATTGAGGAATTTGTATTAAATGATTACACCTGTCGAAGCAGGCAAATCGTAGTGGGGCAAAAAAAAATACAGTTTATAACTGCTGTACAAACTAAGTCCCAGTACTAGGTCATGATAACACTGAAAGGAGATGGATTTGGTTGATTTAATTAGGATTTTAAATATAACTATTTTTTATTTTGTTTTTAGCCAGAGGAATCTAATGCACCTACCTCTGCTGTATCTTCTGGTGCCTCTACTCCTCCAGCTGTTCCTGAAATACAAAAGAATTTGACACAGGAGCAACTGATAAGGCAGCAATTGCTTGCAAAGCAAAAGCAGTTGTTAGAACTTCAGCAAAAAAAACTAGAGCTGGAGCTGGAACAGACTAAAGCACAGTTGGTGAGTAGGATAGTTGATAAAACTTTCATAGTTGGGTCTCTCTTTTGGAGAGTACTTGGCTGTACATTGGTTTTTCCGCGTGTTAGGCAAGTATAGCTATTTTAGGACTACTAGAGCAATGCAGGGTGATCCGGGGCTCCTGAACAGTTTCTGTTACTTTAAAACCTTAAGTATTACATTTAAAGGTAAAAAAAAAAAAGAGTGAAGTTCTTGCAGTTTGGTTTCAATTTGTCTTCAAAATGGTACCTGACTGTGATCTTCATCTTTCACCTCTTGTAGCTGACAGCGAGCTGGGTTATTTTAAATATGTTTGTTCCTAAGGAACAAGGGAGCCCGATTGTTTGTAAACAAGTCAGTTTCTTGGTTTGGTGTTGCCGTTGAACTTCATGGCAGTAGTTGGAAGTCTTGCTGTGTTGGCAGTTGACAATACAAAATTCAACATCTTTGAACTGAAGTGTGAAAATAGGATATGTGACAGCTGAGTTGCGTAGAGCATGTGGAATGTATAGGAAATCTAGCACTGTAATTGAAACATGTGCCAAAGTTACGTATTTTGCAGTATTGACTTTACATACTGATCTTGCCTTGTATTTGAATTTGATCTTTTGTAATGGTACTGTATTATTTTAATGCTTGTAATTAGCAATTAGTAGGTCAATTTCAGTTAAATGGCTGAAGCTCATAACTTTAAAGACATGGCTATTAAAATTCTGTTTTTTAGCACCTCTGGGTAGGAGTTGTGGCATACAGATTAATGCTGGGATTTTTCCAATTTCAGGCCGTATCTCTTAGTGTTCAGCAGGGATCATCTAGTATAGCTTCAGTTCCAGCACCTTCCAAGCAACACATGTCTCCCACACCTCATATGACAGTTAAGCCACCTCATCAGACTGCTGTGCAATCTGAAAAAAACAAACCATCCCCAAGTCCTCCACTTCATGACATGAAAATAGTAAACAGGGATCCTCGGCTTAACAGGCTGGGTCAACATTCTTCTCATACTAAAGATCAATCTCATAGGAAAGAATTTTCACCGAGTGCGACCAGTCAGTCTGAGATCAAGGCAAACAAAACAGCACAGGCTGAAAAACAGAATTCAACAAAATCAGAAAAATCAAAGGCAAGTGAAAAAACACAGAAGAAAGAACTTGAACAGTCCAAAGCAAAATCTAAATCACCATCCCCTTTGAAAAATAAGCTGCCTGATACTAAAGATAGTAAAAGCCAGGATTGTGAAAGCTCTAAGGTTTCTGACATCAGTAAGCGGGATCCAAGACTGAAAAGACATCTTCAAGATAAGTCAGAGGGGAAGGAGGAGGAGGTCAAAGAAAAGAGGAGAAGTACAGAGAAGAAGGAAAAAGAGGAGCATAAGACGTGTGAACATAGACTGGTGGGGAGCAGAAATAAAGTGATTAATGGTGCTGTTCAGAAACAAGACACGACTACAGAGGAGTCAGAAAAACAGGGTGGAAAACAAGGAAGATCAAGTAGTAGAAAACGGTCACGATCACGCTCTCCTAAGGCAAGATCACCATCTACACATTCTCCAAAAAGAAGAGAGAGGAGATCGCCTAAAAGAAGACTACGGAGTTTATCTCCTACTTCATCAACTCCTAAAATTGGAAAGATACGTCAGATAGGCCCTAAGCAGTCTCATGTTGAAGAAGGCACACAAGCAGCAAGAGACGAAAGAAATTCTAATAAGAGAAATGTTAAACAAGAGGTGCGTGATCCAAGGAGATTGAAAAAAGCCCAAGAAGAAAGACCCCAAGAGACAGCCACCCAGCACTCTGCAAAAGTGTCTCCGGATCCAAAGGAAAATGCAGAAAACTGGCAAGGATCCAAATCAGGCAAGAGGTGGAAATCTGGTTGGGAAGAAAGTAAAAAGTAAGTTACTATCTTTTAAACAACTTCTGTGTGAAGTCAGTGGAAATTC
Organism: Pomatostomus ruficeps; assembly: GCA_013400735.1. Classification (NCBI taxonomy): domain Eukaryota; kingdom Metazoa; phylum Chordata; class Aves; order Passeriformes; family Timaliidae; genus Pomatostomus; species Pomatostomus ruficeps. The sequence goes on along the minus strand of VYZT01030651.1, from coordinate 87,230 downwards.
TCCCGTTGGCTTCAGTATAGTTGACTTCGAGAGGCAGTGTTCGGATTGTTAAAATTGATAGGTTTAACTTGTGAAATACAGAAATGATGTGTACTTAGATTCTAAGGTGATAGTGATGTTTTGTCATGATCAGTTCTAGTAGGAACCATTATGTCCTGAATAACGAAGTAATCTATATTTTACGTATGTTCTTTTCAGCTCGCAGCAGAATGATGAACACCAAGCACTTGTTAAATCCCCTCACCAAAGACACCGGGAAAACTGGCCTGCTGGTAAAGGAATTTTATCACCCCGAGCACCAAAGCAGCAGCACCGATTAAGTGTGGATGCCAATTTACAGATTCCCAAAGAATTGACATCTGCAAGTAAAAGAGAATTACTTAAGAAGGTAATACTAACAAATCTGACTTCATAAAAATGTCCTGGGTATGGGGTTTTTTCTTCTCTTTTTGGAAGTCTAAATTTTAACTTTATATTACAGGCTAATGACCGCTTAACGTCTGGTGAAATAACACAAGATGAGTTCCTCATGGTAGCTCATCAGATCCGACAGCTGTTCCAGTATCAGGAAGGAAAGCACAGATGTAATGTCTGGGATAGCCCTACAGAGGAAAAATGTGGTTTGAAAAAGAAACCTCTTTTATCAGATGCAGAATTAACGTATTATGAACATAAAGCTAAGCTAAAAAGGACACAAGTTCAGCATTCATTGTCAAGGCTTGATCTGTTGGATCCTGATGATATTTTGGATTTTCATATACCTGATGCATTGCTTTCTGGAATAGAATGTGAGCAGGCAAAAGCCAAGCGTGGGGTACAGTTTGACAGAAAAGAACCATTTGCAGAAAGATCAAGGAGACACTCTCCTGTAAGTGGCACTACAAGACCTTTTGCTGAAAACCTGTCACCACTTGAGAGTCGACGAAGACTTGAAGACCAGCGTGCTACTAAAGGTGCAAGAGGTTCTGATCCTTACGACAGCTGGGGAGAATCAGATGAATTTAGAGATGCTCTCAGACAACAGGGGAAAAGCACCGCAGAGTTCCAGAAAATAGATGGAGATGCACTCTGTAGGTTTGATAATCGTGAAGAAAGACAGCTTCTTGGGCAAGCTGGTATGTGATTTTACTTTATTTTATATCTGTTAAGTAATTGACAGTATATTAGCGAGAGGTTATCTGATCTGTTCTGGTTTTTTTTAGGTGTTCGAGAGGAACCAAGGTCACCATTCAGTGAACGTTTCAAAAGAGCTAGGTATGAAGATCCAGAGAAAGCACCGTTTCCAGAAAGTCCAGGATCAAGATTTGGAGGTATTGAAGCAAAGCAGAGGATAAGTGCACTGATGGAAGACAGACCTCTGTTTGATGGCTCACCTAGACCGACTGCTGCAAGAGTTGGGGTAGATGGACAAGGAAGTCCTTTTGTTGATGGTCCTGCTGCTGGTTCAAGTTCCAGAATTGATGGGCCAGCTGGACAGGCTGCTATGAGATTTGAGGGGCCCTTGGTAGGGGCAGGTGCATCTCAGTTTGATGGACCACTGGCAGGAGCAGGGGGAGCTGGAGCCCTAAGATTTGATGGGCCACCAGGGCAGCTGGCAGGGGCCCTGAGATTTGAAGGATCCCCAGGCCAGGTTGGTGGAGGAGGTCCACTGCGGTTTGAGGGACCCCTTGGGCCTTTGCGGTTTGAGGGACCTGCAGGACAGCCTGTGGGTGGTCCTAGATTTGAAGGACCTGGAGTTGGTCTCAGGTTTGAGGGTCCTCATGGTCAGCCTTCAGGTGGTCTCAGGTTTGAGGGACCTCATGGTCAACCTATGGGGCCTCGGGGCCAACCAGGGGGTGGTCTCAGGTTTGAGGGACCCCATGGTCAGCCCTTGGGGCCTCATGGTCAACCAGGGGGTGGCCTCAGGTTTGAGGGGCCACATTTACAGCCATTGGGGCCCCATGGACAACCTGGAGGTGGCCTCAGATTTGAGGGGCCACATGGTCAGCCCATGGGGCCACATGGACCATCAAGTGGTGGGCTCAGGTTTGAGGGGCCACACGGACCATCGGGTGGTGGGCTGCGATTGGAAGGATCACGTGGTCAGCCAGGTCTAGGTCCGAGGTTGATTGATGGGCCAGTACACCAGGGAGCTGGTGGACTTAGATTTGATGGTCCTCTTGGTCGGGCTGGTCCGAGATTTGATGGCTGCCATGGAGCTGGATTTGATGGTCAGCCTGGACAGCTGTCTCTCCTGCAAAGATTTGATGGAATTCATGGACAGCCTGGTCCAAGGTTGGCACCTGGCCAACAGGCACAAGCAAGATTTGAAACAGCCATACCTCAAAGATTTGATGGACCTCACCAGCCAGCTTCTAGGTTTGACTTGCCCCTTGGCCTTCAGGGTGCACGTTTTGAAAATGTAGCTAACCATCCTGCCTCAAGACTAGAAATGTCACCATATGGACAAGGTGGTCCGTTTGTTGAACATCCTGGCCAGGGCTACAATGGACCAGCTCATGGAATGCAATTCCAGAGACCTGATATATTTGATGGATCGCCCGGACCAAATTTCAATGGGCCAGGTGGCCCAGGAGCACAGAGCTTTCCATTGAGAGCAGCTGGACATTACTTTGAAGAAAAAGGTCTTCAGGGTCCTCAGTATGGAAATTTCAGTAATATGCCAATGGGAAGTAATCAGGTAAGAGCTGATTGCATCAAATAGTTTGCTTGCAGAAGGGTTTTTGTGTAGAGAATTAGCAGGTTTTCTTCCTGTAGAAATGGAATATTTTTCTGAATAGTTGGCAGGCCAAGAGTCTGTTTCAAGCTAAAAGAGTCACTAGATAATTCAAGGACATGCGTTGCTTTTTTTTTTTTTTTTTTTAAGAATAAGACAAAATAGTCGATCTTTGCAATCACTTCATAGTTCAGAATACATCTGTGAAATTATTATTTTTAATATGAGAACAAAACCAGGTATTTGGAAACCTTTGGTATTTTTATTACATTTCAACATAAAATGAATTCTGTATAAAGCGTGAAAGATAATTTAAGTGAAATAGACATGATGAATTTTTCTAAGAGGTGTGAAGTTAGACTGGACCAAAATAATTGTCTTTTTGCAGCTGTTAGTACTGGTGACAAGGCAGTTTTAAAGAGATCCCAGTAACTTGGGGGAATTGAGAAAGATAGGGCCATTGTTGAACTTTCTGGCTCAACTGCATTGCTGTCTTTTAAAATTCTCTCAGCACCATCTTGCTCTGTCAGTTCAGTTGTCTATGCTGTTGTCTCTTGGAAATGCTCCCTTCAAAAGGGGGAAAATTATACTTTATGTTGGAAAAACTGATGTAATTTCTTCCATTAGGTTAGAGATTTTAAAAAGCATTTTTCATTGAGGGATAAAAATAGAATGTGAAGAGTTAACTGATCATGCAAAAGCAGGTAATGTGTCCTGCAGACCTCTAGTGGGATAAAGCTTTAAACAGTGCGTAAATCCAGAAAGCAGACAGTTAAGAAAAAAAAAACCCCAAACATTTTTATTACATGTGTTTTATAAAGACTTTTTCTACCTACAGCTTACTGTAGTTGATATGATGAAAAGTCCTGGCTTTCAAAGTTGTGTGTCTGTAGTGAAGGCTGTTTCAGTACTTAGATAAGAATTAATTGTGGCATTTGTTAATAGACATTTTGTGGGTTCCTTGAATTTCTTGAGGAGCTCTGTTTTGGTGAACCAGGAGCATTTTAAAAGGAAGTACTCTGTTTGGAAAATGCGATTGCTAAGTAGAAGTGAAGATGCAGTTTTTTGTGTTGGGGGTTTTTTTTGTTGGTTTTGGTTTGGTTTGTGGGGTGTTTTTTTGTGGTTTGTTTTGTTTGTTTTGTTTTTTAACGTTAGGCAAAATGAGGGTGTGTTCTGAATTTTCTTAGTGGAAAATGAAAATGACGTTAAGATGATATAGTCATTTGTAGTTCTTTCCAATACCAAACTGACGTGGTTCACTCCTGGAAGGAGTTTAATATATGTGAAATGTTATATATAAGAAACATCTAGAAGTTGTTAATAAAATGTGAAAAGTAAGTTTATATTCACATTATTATACAAAGAATACTAAAATTTTTATTTTCACAGGTTTCTCTCATGTCTGCTCAACCTTATGGCCAAGGTCAGCAGTATTTGCCAAATCCTGAAAGTTTTGTCCAGAACCCTGCAGGTGTGTAACAACAGAATTCCTTTTATTTCTTTTGGATTGTTTGTTTGGTGGTGGCCACAAAAATGACCTGATCTGTTAGTGTCCTGATTTACTAAGTCTGTGTGGCTTAAGGGAGGCCTCCTCAGTGAGGTGGCTGTAGATGTGGTTTCTGTAGCACCTTCATCTCTTTAGGAGCTTGCCTCAAACATTAGAGGCTTTTGTTAGTTTTCATTAACCATGTGGTTTGGTACTAAGTTGTGCTGAAAAATCAAAAACCAGTTTTGATCTGTTTTTCTGTAAGGCACCAGTCTGTCGGTCTAGCTTATTTTGCTGGGATGTGCAAACATTTCCAGTGTATGAGTGGTTAGTAGTGAAAGTCTTCAAAAACATAAAAGGTTAAACTAGGTGATGAAGTAGCTTGATTGTGGTGAAAATACAGAAGTATGAATTCAGGACAATACTGCATTTCAGTAACCGCCATCCAGTAGAGATCTGTGTATGGGTAGCCAGCTTAGACAGCACTTCAGAATACATTATGAAGGAAGCTATAGCAAGGGAAAAAATAGCCAAACACTAGATAAAGCTGAGAGTTGGTAAATAATATAGAATAAAAAATGGAAGAAATGGGAGGCAACAGGAAAATTGTGTTGTGAGATACGCTGATAAAAGTGAAGTCAATGTCTGATGCTAATCTCTTACCACCTTGAATGTCCTTGTTCTTCCCCAGGAGCCCTTCCCCATTCGTATCCTGATAACCACCTTGGACAGGTTGATGTGAATGAATTGTTTGCTAAACTGCTGAAAACCGGGATCCTCAAATTGTCCAAAACTGATTCCACTTCAGCACGTATGTAGATTGATTATGTTCTACCTATCTAGTTTATCCACAGCTCAAGTGTAAATCTGAGTATACAAACTTTTGTGAAATCCTCTATGGTTTTTTTTTAAACTGAACTTTAGTTTTGGGAAGAAATTCAGTGCATATGATTGAGTAAATTCTTATCTTGTTTAATTTACACTTCAGCTATCCAGAGCAGTCAGTTTTATCTTTGGTGCTGTGCTTTTGTAACTTGTTCTTGATTATAATCAGGGTCATTTCATCTTCTGAAATATTTCTGTATCTATGAAGACTGAATTTTAATGCCAAATACTGAGGTAAAATACTGTTTTCCTCAATTGAAATTCTGGCTTAGTTTCTTTTATGCTTTTTTTTTATGGTGTTAGAAGATGACTGACTTAACTGTTGCACACTTGTGTTTTACCATAGTCAGATCATGTTATTAATATTTGAAAAAAAAAAACTTTGAGGAGCGCATAATTCATTTCTGTTGATATACTGAAATTTTGATAAAATAATATCTTTATCTTTTGATAAAATAATACCTTTTTTGATAAAATAATATCTTTCTAGAAGCAAATGAAACATCAGCCCAGCCGACTGCTGAAGAAGAAGATGATGATCAGAATGAAGATCAGAATGTTCCAGACCTCACTAACTTCATAGTTGAAGAACTCAGACAGTGCGTATAGTAGCATGGGTTTACAGTAGGAATAACAACATGGCAGTAGCTAGATAGTTCATCCAAGACAGTTGAAAGCTTTTAAAAGATTGTCTATCACTTTGTGATTCAGTGAGGTTAAACCTGCATTGTTTGATGTCAGCCTTGTTGAACTTGAGGAAGGAAAAAGACGGAAAATTAACATGGGAGAGCTTAGCTTTATGCAAAGGTGCGTGTTGTTACTGAAGCACTAAGGTTGTGTTAGGTGGTGAAGGCCAGGCCTGGGCTGCATCAAAAGCTCTGTGACAAGGAGGTCAAGGGAGGTGATTCTCCTCCTCTGCTCTCGTGAAGACCCCACCTGCAGTGCTGCTCTGGAGCCCCAACACAAGAAGGACGTGGACCTGTTGGGAGTGAGTCCAGAGGAGGCCACAAAGACAGTGAGAGGGCTGGAGCACCTCTGCTGTGGAGACACACTGAGAGAGTTGGGGTGGTTCAGCCTGGAGAGGAGAGGGGCTCTAGGGAGGCCTTACTGTAGCCTTCCAGTACTTAGAGGGGACTACAAGAAAAGCTGGGGACAGACTTTTTGCGGGGCCATGTAGTGATAGGACAAGGACAAGGGCAAATGGCCTTACTCTGAAGAACAGATTTCCTGTAGATAGTAGGAAGAAATTCTTTCCTGAGAGGGTGATGAGGCACTGGAACAGGTTGCCCAGAGAAGCTGTGGATGCCCCATCCCTGGAAGTGTTCAAGGCCAGATTGGATGGGGCACTCAACAACTGGGTGTGAGTGTTGGGATGGTGTTCGGGCCCATTGCAGGGGGGTTGGAACTAGATCGTCTTTACAGATCCATTCCAACCCAAACCATTCTATGATTTTAATTTCACTATTTTGGTGGTAGCTTGTAAAGCTGGGCCAACTGAAGGCATTGCTATTTGTGCATTATTAGGTGAGAAAAGCTAATAGGAATGAGACACAACACTAACATGTTTCTCATGAATTGTTAATAAGAGCCCGTTGTTTTTTGAATGTTTGATTGTGCTATGAAAATCAGGGCAAATGTGGTCATATTGTATACTTTTAACTTGCAGCAGATTCATGCTTTTCCTCTACTACTGTAGGCAAATGAAGCATCTTACTGAGAAACTTCATACTGTCTCTTTTTAAAGAAGTGTTAAGATTTTTTTAATCTCTTTTTGTAGGCGTTATGATAGTGTTATAAATCGACTGTACACTGGAATTCAGTGTTACTCTTGTGGAATGAGATTCACTACTTCACAGACAGATGTTTATGCAGATCATTTAGACTGGCATTACCGCCAGAACCGGACAGAAAAAGATGTTAGCAGAAAAATTACACACAGGAGATGGTACTACAGTTTAACAGTAAGTAATGCAGTATTTGTGTTAATAAATTACAGGCTGTTTTCAGTGTTCTGCTTTTGCATGTGCTGTAGGATTGCTGCTGGAATTAGCATCACCACAGGAGTGGGCTGTGATAAACAGTGATGTCTTAGATACTTCAAGTAGTCCGCAAATGCCTCTCAGGATACAAAAGGCAATTGTATGATGAACAATAAATGGTTTAAAGCTGCTTATTGCACTGTTTTCATTCCACTGAGAATGGAATTTGAAGGATAGTGATTTTTTTGGAAAAAGAGTTTTTGAAGTGTAGCATTGTGAGAGAGTACACTGTGCTACGGCTGCATGTGAGGAGTATTTCAGTTTTAACAAAGTAAGATTTATTAAATATACTTTGGGATGTCTGAGTGAGAATGAAAACTTTTGCCTTAGGACTGGATTGAATTTGAAGAAATAGCAGATCTAGAAGAGCGTGCTAAAAGCCAGTTCTTTGAAAAAGCTCATGAAGAGGTTGTGTTGAAGACCCAGGAAGCTGCGAAAGAGAAGGAGTTTCAGAGTGTACCAGCTGGACCAGCTGGAGCGGTCGAGGTAAGTTTCAGTTTGCCAGATAAAAAGGATCTAGTCCTCAGCCCAGAGAGCACGAATCTAGTCCTTCAAAGGCTTGCACGGTATCCTGGTTATTATGTGTAGACTGGAATCTTGTACTTAGGCCTTTGTGCAGCCCCTCCAGAGGTCATGTATTTGTGTATGTAATCGTTGCTTCCCAGGGGCTGAGAGTAGTATAAATCAACTGTAGTTAAAAAAATCTGCACCCATTGGCATTCTGTGGTTTTAGCAAAATTGAAATGGGAAAAGTGTGTTAATTTGCCAAGTGTTTATATAGTGAGAATAAGCAGAGTAAGCGATTTGTCCTTTGATGGTCCTTTGTCATTCAAATAACTACAGGGTTTACTGCATTTTTGGTACTTTTAAACACAAAAATTTCTTTTTTGGTAGCAGGCATTAGAAGAAAGAAATACCACAATCTGAAAGGAACCAGTAGAGCTGTATTTTGGTAGATGAATTGGTGTAGTAATCAAATACAAATGTCATTAGAATTACAATTTAGTTTTACATCCTGAGTCTCTAAGAAACCAGCTACGAAACCACAAAGGCCTTTTTTTTAAATTCTGAAAAGTACCTTTTGTGCTTTGTTCTCTGAGTTGATAATTTTTCCCAGAAGTACTAAAAATGTAGTACGCCATCTAAAAATTCTGCCTTTTTTGACTTGAAATTGCAGGTTAAGGAGGAAGAATGAAGATAATGCCATAAATAAAATTAGTTAAATCACTGTAATGGATTGTCTTACATGACAGTAAGACAGCATTACACTAACAAAGTGCTTTGCAGACTTACTAGCTAAAAGGACAATGCTTACCTTTCTCAAGTGACAAAGAGTATTGAGGGCCAGAGAGTGATTCTTTCTCTCTCTGCAAACCACACTCAATTTTTAATTAAGGTTTACTAATTACTAAAGTGATTTTTAAAGTGTGGAGGAAAGATCCTATTCTAGGCTTAATACACCTACCTTAATTTAAAAGAACCTTATTTGAGTCTTACTAGGTTCTTGAATTTCATGTATTCAGTAAATTGCAGTAACGTTATAAATCTGTGTTACTCCAATAACTTTTCAGAGCTGTGAAATTTGCCAAGAACAGTTTGAACAGTATTGGGATGAGGAAGAGGAAGAGTGGCACCTGAAGAATGCTATCAGGGTAGATGAAAAGGTAATTTGATCTTACGTGTGATACTAATTTGTAGTAAAACCACTGAAGAATTAGAGAAGCAGAAAACAACAGGGGGAGGTGGCAAATGCTCTTTTTCTCCTGAAGGATTCCTACTGTAGTTTTCCTGGCTTCCAAAATACCTAAATACCTCTGCCTTTGGAAGTGCCTGAAAGCCTTGTGTCATTGGTATAGGCTCACTAGCCCTCCCCTACACTGCAGTGCTCAAAGAAAAATGGATGTCTCCGTGTATGGGTGTAGGTATTGGGTCAACTATTTGTGCATGCAGCTGTGCACAGGTAATTCCCAACACTCACCAGGCTTCTGTATTTCATTTCCTAGTATTTCCTAACATTTTCTAAATAAACATCACTAAATCTTGTCTCAGGTATATTTGACTCCATGGCCTGCTCAGACCATAGTTTTTCTAGATGAATTGGGTGATAATGTGTAATTGACACTGTTCAGTTTATTATGAGTGATCCTGCTATAACTTATTTTTATGTATTTAAATGTATAACAATTTTTATTTTCAGATTTACCATCCATCTTGTTATGAAGATTACCAAAATGTAAGTGGATCCTACTTCTTTTTTTTTTTTTTTTGAAGACTGTTGTTTTCAGTTTGTTTGCTTGATCTCTTGACTTTGCAGGGAGCAGATGTGTTCAGAATGCGCTGTCCATTTCTCTTACCTAAGACTTGGAGGCCTTGGGCATGGCACATCTATAATACAGAATTAGCTGAGATGCATTCCTGGTTGTGATGTGCTATGACAGCTTGTGTGCCATAAAGCAAAGACATGGTTTGATGGATTTATTGTGAAGTAACATGTAATCTTGGGAACTGGTAACAATGGCGTAGATGGGAATTGGAGTGTGTGACATTTTTAATGCTTTGGGAGTTTCAGTTGCTCTGAGGGCAGATAGCAGATATTCATGGTGATGTGTTAAGCATTTCAGCACTGTTCGTTGATACCTTTCCAAAGGAATTGGAAAAAAAGTAACGCTGTTAAAAAAATAATTTGTTTTCTTAGAAATTTAACAGAGTAGAAGTTTGGATTTTGACTGCCTGACCATCAACATATTTGCATTTTGAAAAAGGGCAAAAGGAATAAGAGGCTAAGAATTGTTATTTTAGTGTGCTAATGCTACATTGACGTTCACTTTGCAGACATCATCATTTGATTGCACACCGTCGCCCAGCAAGACTCCTTCAGAAAATCCACTAAATATAATGTTGGACATTGTTAAACAAGAAACAGAAGAGTCCTGTGACTCACCTAAAATCAAAGAAGAACCTGATGACACCCCTCCTGCCTGTGCAGAAGAAAGCACACCTGCATCTACAGAAATAAAAACAGAACCTGAAGAATCTGTTTAAATAAACTGCCGTATGATTTTTTTTTTTTTTTTTTTTACAGAAGAGCTGCTGTGTTAATTCTGGAAGGCAAGTACTTTTTATATGAATAAAAATGTCCAACCGAGGCAGGGCCTCAACTACTGTTCGGTTAATAAATACATTTTTGTATTTGAAATTTCTTATTGCCTGCACAGTTTCAGGTGTCATTGTGTGAAAGTTCTGTAGATGCGTGAAAATTTAATGGTATATGTAAAAAATGTAAAATTTTCACTTGTTGAAATGTAAATTATAAATAAAAGATATTTTTGCTATATATGGAGTGTAATGTTTATGCACACCATCAAATAAAGACAGTGTTTCTGTACTTTTTTCAGTTGAAAATTAATTAAAATGAATTTTTGCGTAATAAGATGGAGAAAAATAAAAGCAAGTCTCTTCCTTCAGTTATCCCATAGGTGGGTTATCAAGGGAAGGAGCTTCTGAAACAGACAGGCCTAGACTCCTTGTCTTTTTAAAGTTATTTGAACAAACTTACATATCAAGATGTTTAAAAAAACAATTACAAGAACAAAATAATAAAAAACCCACAAAAAATAGTCACAAGAAGACAGTTCTGGGTAGAAGGGGAAAATTTAACAAACCAACCGGAGTGCTTGATTGTGGTGAACACAAGTGCCAACAACAAAAATTAACAAACCAGGATGCCTGGTAGTTAAGATATTTTTAATGATTTTTTTTTCATTAGTCAAACACAAATTTAATAAAGCTGAATGAATTTAATTTACATTACAGGGGGGAATAAATGTAAGAATGCTCATTTGAAACATGGTTAACATTTTCTTTTTTGTTGCTTATGACTGGACTTAGATGGTAAACCAGATATCCTGAGATGTTAATATTTCTTAAATGTTATAAATAAAACTAAGCATATATCTGAGCGTGAGTCTCTTCTTTTCAATAATGGGTCTGTGTGGCTGTTACGTTTGTGGGATTGGAAAGAAAGTTGTGTATTCCAGGACAGTATGCATTTGATGTTTTATTCACTCTGCTCGTTATAGTGTGTAGTTTTAACTTGCTGGGAGCAAGACATAAGCGCTAAAAGTCAGAAAGCAATGTAACAGTCCTAGCATGGGGATTCTCTTGCAGTGGGGATATTTCGGAGTCAGAATTCACCCTTGATGTGAAAGTAGAAATAACCAGCAGTGCAGGAGATGTTGGCTGCAAAAACTGCTTTCCATGCTGACACGCAGGCTCCATGCAGTTTTTAAGATGCCAATAATACTCTGATTTTTTTTACTGAGGTTGGAGCTGAAGTTGTGAGCTTGCCCTGTTCTAGATACCAGCCTTAAAAATGCTGTTTTAATTAGACACAGTCCAGAAGAACAAAAATACAAGATTTACCAGGGTGGTGTCAGTCCATATGGTGGTGTGTGTAGCTGCTGGCTGTGCTGTGGGGAGCTACTCCCGTGTTAGTTATTGCAGCCTCTTCCTGGAGCCGGGATGTAGCCTGGTCCCCTGGCCCAAATGCGATGCTTTGTGTCCTGAAATAATGCGAACTTCTAAAGCACACCAAGTGAAGTTCAGAGGAGACTGAGCAGAGAGACGTGATGTCTTTAAATATGTAGAAGGCTATTAAGAAAAGAGAACAAATTATTCTGTCTACTTGAGATAGAACAAAAAGACCTATAAGTTGCAGAAATAGGCTTTATTACAGCTCTCTAATGACAAGGATAATTAAGTTCTAAATGGTCCATTAAGCTCACTTGGTCCATGTTACCGCTGCACACCTGTAAATCTGACTGGGAAGGGTTCATCCTGCCTGGAAGAAGGACTCTGGAAATGCAGGGTCCTTTTTCCCCCCCATCAAAGGAATCCGGCTTGCCCCCAGGGCATCAGCTGGTTTGGACTAAGGAAACTGAAGAGCACGATCGCAGGATCGCGTCACTGCAGGAAAGAAAAAAGGGTTAAAGATTCATACAAGGTGACTGGAGTCCGAGCATCCAGAGGACGAGCTGGTTCAATACCTCTTGGTCAGTGCATCACGGCGGGGTTCAGAGATGAGAACTGGTACTTGTTACAGTTCTCCTGGGGAACGCCATGAAGGCTCCAGCCCAGGGCTGCCTCAAGGCGCAGAAAGCCCCGGGCAATTGCGGCGCAGCTCCTGTGGCCGGACCCTTCCCGCTCCCTCCCCGCGGCAGGGCCGGGCCGGGCCGGGCCGCGCCTCTCCCGCCCCGCCCGCCATCTTCCTCCCGCGGCAAGGGCGAGCCGGGGGCCCATGGCAACGCCGCGCCGGGGAGCTGCAGCAGGAGCAGGAGGGAGCTGCTCCCGGCGACAGCGGCGGGCTCCCGGCCGCCTGTGCTGCGAGGGGCCGCTGTGCCCCGCTCCAGCCGGTGAGACCGCTCCGCCCGCCCCTCCTCCGCCTGCTCCTTCTCCGTCCCCTCCCCGGCGCCGGGGGGCGGCCCTGTGGCGCGGGGCGGGCCAGGCTCTCCCGAACCCCTGGATCTGTGGCACGGGGCTCCGCCGGAATCAAAACACAGTGCCGGGGAGGTTCCCTGTCGGCCAGACGCGCGGGGAAAGGCGGTGTTTGGCGCTGGCCGGCCGGGCCCTCCCCCTGCCCCGGGCCTGGCAGCTCCGCCTTCGCCCCGGCGGGATGGGCCGGCGGCATCCGCGGCCCTGGGAGTGCTGCTAAAGCCGAGCTGCGCGGGATTGGGTCTGTGTGTTAGGGGAACATCGCAACACCTGAATTGTGTCTCTCCCTATGCCGAGTCATATCCTTCTTCACTGAATCTCTTTAGTTGAATTCTGGGCAGGTACCAATCTCAAAGTGCTTACTGAATTCTTCCTGCAAAGTTTTCTCCCAGAACGTCGAGTGAGTGTTTGATAAGAGTTTTTGGTAAAAAAAAAAGAAAAATAGTGCTAAAATTACGGGGCCTGCCCTTCTCTATGAATGTTATTGTATTTTTTTACAGAATTGTTGTTAACAGCTGTTTTCTGAGCTTCTGTTCCAGGCTGCCTCCTTTGTCTTGTGCCTCGAAGCTGATGCAGCCACCTACCCTTGGCATTTGTCTCCATGCAGTAGTAGGTATCCAGAGGGAGAGGGCATATAAAATTCTTACTGCTGGTGGGCCTTTTGTTTGCTTTTTCTCTGGGAAAAGGGAAAAAAGAAACCCGAAAAAAGATTACCTTGAATTTACTGTACCGAAACATTGTGTTAAACACATTAATACGTTGCCAAGAGGTGTAATCTGCAAGGCCTGCCTGTGATGTCGTGTAACTAGGCTGAAGTCTGTAACCCTCACTTGGTATAATGAGCAATTACTTCTTTGGGGGAAAATTATATCCTGGTGATACTGTTCTTTAAAATAACCTAAACAACTCAGACCTCAAAACATATTTAGATATTTTGGAAATATTTGGAAACGTGAGCTAGACAACCTCCTGAGGCCCCCTCCAACCAGAATTATTCTGTGTTTCTGTGCTGCTGCTGTCCGTTTGTACAGTGTTTTGCAGGATGGACTCCTCGTTTTTGAGTTTTCTAGGCTTTGTGCAGGGCAGTGATGCAGCCTGCCACACTGGGGAGGGGGAGGTGGGGTGAGACACAGGCACAGGATCCAGTGGTGTGTTACAGCACACACAGGGTGTGTTACTGCCAGCCTGGAGGGCTGAGGCAGCTTCAGCCCTCTGCTCCTCTCTGTGGCAACCCCAAATCTGCCTGGGCTTTATCACACTACAGATTACATAACAATAGGCACTGCTAAACTGAAGAGGCTGTTTTTAATTATATCTAGTGCTTTTTTTAACAAATATCACAAACATGTTTGTGCAATATCTCTTTTATATTCTTTAATTTTTTTATCTTGAACTGTGTAACAGCGTTAACTGCTACTACCATTTCTTCTTCACAGCTGGAGCAGCTGAGGCACTAATACCTTGAGACCTTCAGTTTTATGCTTTCTTGACTTGCTTAAACAGTAGCCCAACTCTCCAGGACTTCCAACAGTGTGACCTGTAATCAGAGTGTCAGTGCATTTTGGTACTGGAATGATGACTACTGTAGAAGGTGAATACTCATTGGTTTAGGTTCCTTTCATGCCTGGCTATCTGAAGTTAGTCCCCTCAGCAAGTTCTACTTGCATCTCATATTTCTGTTTACAAGTTTTGTCAAGGTATCAAGATGTTGCAGGGGGTTTGGATATGTAATTCTTATTGTTTCCAGTCATGTAGTTAATCAGTGGAAAGGCCTGAAGGGAGGATACAGGTTATTTGATCCTGTGGCCTGGTGACAGAAGATTTTTTTTCTTTTACCCTACTGCTTCTCCTTCTAGAGTTTGATATTGTGCCACAAATGTGAACTCTGGTATTTCTCTGATTCATCACGTTTTCTATCTCTTAAATGTTGCTGATTAAAGCAATGGACTAATGCCCTTTTATTACTCCTCACTAGTTGTGAAGAAGAAGCAAAATTATACTAGTGTGCATGAAGCAGTGAGAGCTGGGGATGTAGAACAGCTTGCATCGATGATAATATGTGGAGCCAGTATTAATGAGGTGGATGTAGTTCACAAATTCACACCCTTGCAGTGTGCTGCCCACTCCGGAAGTCTGGAGGTAAAACATTACCTTTGTGTATACACATAGCTGGGCTTTTGTAAGTCTGTATTTCCTTCACTGGGAGACCCTGAACACCACATTGCTTTGATCAGACTGAATCAATAATCTCTGCCTGTTTTTCTCATTAAATACATTCACCAAGAGCAGGAGTACAGGATTTTAGATTTTATTGTTTTCTTTCTGAAGCCCCAGGCAATTTACCTAATGAACTTTGCCATATTTTACAAAATCATCTCTTTTCTTACTCTGAGCAAAACATGCCTTATGGCCTCACTTTCAGACTCATGACCTTTTGTCTCTATTGCGTTTTCCCCTTCTCTTGAGACACCTACAAAATCCTGTAAGATGTGTAAAATATTCTGAAGGTGACTGAAACAGTGAGAAGTGACATGGGAATACGTTCATTCTGTTTACCAGTGCCCCATGCCTCATTCTCTATAGAAGTAGTCCTAATAAATTTTGTTTTAATAAATGAAAGTGTTGAATGATGTGGAAATCAGCAGGTGCTTGCATTAATATTTTGAACTTCCAGAAGGACCGAATTGCTGTTTTTGCAGCCTCCTTGTTCATTGTTCATGGCAATCTAACCTTGAAGCAGCAAGGCCATTCATGTCCCAAAAGAAAAAATGTGAAGTTCTTGGTAAATTTGAGAATTGCTAAGTGCAATGCTGCTTCTGGAATGTAGAGACACTGTCACAAAAATGCTAATCATCATGTCAGCCCCAAAAACAGATTGCTTACCCACCCTTTCTGCCTCTATAAGTTCTGCCATTTTTCATTTGACTCTCCTACTTTGCAATCAGTGTGTTAGACTTTATTGAATTATCTGTCATCTGTTTGTCACTAAGCTCCTTGGTAGAAATAGCGGAGGAACCCGAGCTGTAAGATAGCCTGAAAGAAGATAATAAATCATAATAATATATAATAAAAAGTTCTGACTGTTCCTCTAGCTATCTTTGGATAATCCATAAAGCTTTCTGTTGCAAGCAATCATATCTGCTGGAAAAAGGTGAATAAAACAAAACTAGGCCATTGAAGGATGAGAAGAGAGATAGAATTACATATGCCTAAGAAGCCTAATAAATTAAATGAGGCTTTAAATTTAGTAGATAATATTTTTCCTGCCAGTAATTTTAGCCTGAACTCATGTGAGCCTGTTTGCATTGTTTTTTCCAATGCTTTTACCTCATGCCATGTGAATACTCTCACAGGTTATATTTTAAATCTGGAAGAGTAAAATGAAAAAGTCATAACTTCGATGCTGGGATCTGAATTAGTAGGATTATTTGCACATTTTGTACCCTTGGGTGAAACCTGGAAAGCATAACTTACCCATAACTCCCTAATGCACAAATATCTGTTTAAGGCATGCTCTGGGGTCTCATATTTCCATAAGGAAGTATTCCAACACTGTTTTGAAATGTAACTTTGATGGATAACTTCTCATTGAAATGTGCCTCAGAGACATGATGTAAACAGTTAAGTGAAAAGCACTTTGGTTTTGTTGAGCAGTGCCTTCACTGGTTGCTCTGGCACGGAGCTGACACCACACACGTGACGGTCGGAGGCTGGACAGCGGCTCACCTCGCGGCCATCCGAGGGCAGGATGCCTGCATGCAGGTACCTGTCAATACTCCCTTTCAAGCAAAAGTTAGTAGGACAGAGCTTAATTCTGGGCAAATTCCTTATGAAGAGCAGCTGAGGGAGCTCCTAAGGGAGTCCTGAGTAGCTCCTCTTGATGTCTTGACATGTGGAATTAAGTCTGTCATTTTCAAAGCAGAGCACTCATCTGTGCTGTTGGTGCAAACAGATGCATTTTGTGCAATACCAGGCCCCTGAGGTCAGCCCAGAGTTATCCTGCTGGTCATCATAAACCATCCTGCTAGGGAATACTTGATTTTTCAGCTTGTGAAATGAACTTGTGCTTTGCATGTCCTTCAGGCGCTGTTACTGAACGGAGCGGACGCGGCGGCTCGGGACGAGCGTGGGTGCACGGCCTCGCACCTGGCTGCAGCCCACGGGCACTCCTACACCCTGCAGACCCTGCTGCGGGCTGGCGTGGTGAGACTCCTGCCTGCAGCCCTGGTGCACAGCCAGGACCTGGCAGCTTCCCCGAGCAAAACTCTCCCTTGCCTAAACTGAGATGTAGGGCTGCAGAGTAATTACTCTGGGGGAATTTATTTCTTGAGTAGATTTCAATTTTTTAAAATTGTAATATACATTTAGGGAAATGATCAAAAAATGTAGAGAGAATCAATAATGTGAGTAAATCACATTCCACTGAGGATGTCATTAAATGAACATCAGGTACTGGGGTGGTGGTAATTTTTTGCAGTTCTACATATCTTCTATAGTAAAGGAGACATAAACTTAAAAAAAGAAAATTAATCCAGATGCATATTGGAGGAATAATGACAAATGCAGGTCATTATGATGATAAAAACATGTCTAAAAATGCACCTTTTATAAGTGTATTAAGTAAAAGCAAGAACTCCTGAAAAGTACCTGTCTTGAAACCCGAACTCTATATAATGCATGAACTTTGAAAAATGTTATTTGGTTTGATTTAAATAATTTAACACAATGAAGAGCTGATTCTCATATATAAAACTTGCCTTGTTTAAGATTCAGAAGTGAATGAATTATCCTACTGCTTTCATTCTAGGATGTAAATGTTTCAGACAGGAATGACTGGAAACCCGTTCATTATGCTGCTTTTCATGGTCGCTTGGGGTGTTTGCAGCTCCTTGTTCGATGGGGAGCATGTGTAGATGATGTGGATAACAATGGAAACCTTCCAGGTATATCAGGATAAATCGTATGTTTTTAAACCATTGGTTTACAGTTGTTGTGAAATGTGATAATTGAGCAAATTGTAAGTAATGCACAGCAGCAGCATTTGCTATTTGATTCCATGCAATCCACGTAGATAGTCCATTTTTCTAATCATGGGAGGATTTATAAAATCCAAAGTGTTGCTGTGTTGGTGACAATATCCCATTCAGCTCCTGCTGCTGCTGGCAAGGATGAGAGCTCACAAGTGCTGGGATGGGGAGCAGGTTGAGCCTGGCTGGGAGCAAGTGAACAGCATCTCCTGTGTGTGATGGAGCTCATGTGCCAGTGGAGGTCACAGGAGAGGGGTAGGTGGAGGGGGAGGCAGTTTCAGCTGCTATATGCTACTTTTTGAGTTGGTGCCAGTGTGATGATGTTCTGATGTGTTTGCATGCAAGTTTTTGTATCCCACTGTTTCTTAACTGATTTTGTAAAACCTCTGTTCTCATTTTCCTGTGATTTTTTCATCTTGATTTCAGGAATACTGTTTTTTCTGGATTATCTGTAATTTCTTTTCATAATTATCAGTGTATTCACTTAAGCACAAAAATTTGGCAGTGATCATTCCTTGCTTTTCCTATTTTCTCCAGTGTCCCTCTCCCTCCCATGCCAGTGCCTCTGTAAGCTCAATGGTATTGTTCCTGTCTTGGGTTCTCCGTGCATCCTTTCCCTTTGAGCATTTTTCTTCTTATAGTCTGTCACGTTATTTATTCCAAAGAGCATATGTTTTTTGCTATAACTTGTATAGAGTTATCTTTTTAAATCCCTCCTTAAAATCTTTTACCCCCTTTTAAGGACTGCTTACCTAGGAAACAGATAAGCTATGCTCTATTTTGCAAACCTGGGTCTTGTTAAAGGATGTGAGGCTCCTGCATCCCAGCAGGAGATCTGGTGGATTAGCAATAAGGGGTCAGGATGGTGGGCACCCTGGGGGCAGCATGGAAGGCAGCTTTATCTGCATTTGGGAACACTTCCCTGATAACAGACTTTTGTGGAGAGAAAGCAGATGCCAGCACAGTTCTACTTAACTGCTCTGTGTAAAATGCATAGTAGAAAACTGGTTTTGTTGTATTTTGACATCTACAGAAGCTTAATCTTCCAGCCTTTGTTCTGTTTCATTTGATCATATTATCTTCCAAAGGAAAGAGAATATTTTGGAACATGGCTAGTAAAAAATGAGTAGAAGCACTGTGCAAACCAGCTTGTTGTGTGCTTGTGTAACAGAAGTGAACTTAAATTATCTTTACATACTTCAGCTTCAGGATTAGCTGAACAGTGCTACAATTTTTCCTAAGAGAATACTGAATCAAATTTTTTGAGGTTGCAGTGCCAGGCACCTAAAACTTAAAAACTGGCTGCATATTTTGCATATGAGTGTTACAGCAAAGGGTCTAACTGTCTTTGCTAATTTGCATGCTAATATTTTGGAAGAAAAAAATTCTGTGGCTCATTCAATGTGCAGAATGGGCTGTGCTTATTAATATTTCAATTTATTTTCTCTCTGTATTAATTTTCGGGCCACATCCATGCTTCTTTTATTGCTCACTAGTCAAACGTAGTCTAAATATTTTTCACAGACACAGTTTTTTCACTTGTGGCTTGGACAAGAGTGAATATTGTTAGTCTGATTTTATAAAAGACGAGATGAAACACAGAGAAGTTTGGATACCAACACCAAATACCCACTCCCTGTTTGTGATGCCTGAGACAGGGTTTTACAGTTCTTGGCACTCAGTTGCATATTTTGATGTTAGTGTGCTAACATCACAGTACCCTCTGACTTTAGTCTCATCTGCAGGTGCTCAGCATGACTGAGTTACATGTTGGGCACTGGCTACTGAGACACACACAGGTTAAAAGCTACCTATGAAAAACTCCTTTATGTGTCTTCCACAGCATCCCACTGACATTGCAAAAAGACTTGGACAGAACACAACTCTTTATTTTCCCTTGCTGTCTTTGCAGAAAATGTGGAGCTTTTCTGATTGCTTTCTGCACAGGCCAGACTGATAAAATAGCTTCATCCCCTTTGGGTGAAGTTTTATCCTGAAGATTTTAGGTATCTGAGAATGGATTGATAAGGGCTGAGTCAGTTTTTCTCTAGCTGACTTACCTTTAGCATGGTACCCTTCTTTTCCGCTCTCCCTGAGTAACTAACTCACTGACTAAAATTCAGACAATGGGAAAAATGCCCTTATTTCAGTAAAGTTCAGATTTTGAGCAATCATCTGTACTGAGGTATTGTCATCTTGCTGTAAAACCAATATCCATAACCTTTTAGAGCAATTATGCTCTAGAAAGCTGTGGATGGTTTGGTTTGCTATAGAGAACCTGTGTGTGCCAAAAATTAAGTCATATGGGTTTTTTGGGTCCTGGGTACACTGTTTGTTGACTATGAAGACAGTGAGATTCTTACCCGGAGACAAACTAATCCTTTTGCCTCTAGAACATCAGCCAGCTTTTACAGGGCATTTTCATGGTGCAATAGCACATAATAAAGAAGTTCTTATTTGGCAAGTTCTTCCCATTAATGGGACTAGAGAATATTACTCATGTCAAACCAATCAGCATGTGTTTGGTACCTCTTACTTTGTTACAAGCCCAGCACTGTAGTAGTATTAAATAAGTAAACCTCTGCATAGCCTAAAGGTCAGGTGAAGAATGTGCTTTCAAATGTTTTGTCCAGTAAAGTGCCTGTCACTGTCCTCATTTGATAGGTGGGGTGACTGAGGGTGTGACACAGCTTGTTTGTGGTGGCATGGTAGAGCCTAAAGCAGAAATGGCCTTAGCTTCTAGTCAAGGACAGTGCTTGCTGTCCCCTTGTAAGGAGTATCCCTGGGACTGCGCGATCAGGCAGCTGCTGAAGGTAGAGACCTGGGGGAGGTGAGACCCCAGCAGTGCACTCATGGAGCTAGGGCTCGGTGCTCTCTTGGGAGTCTGTTTTGTCTCCTGCAGTCAGGTCTGCCAGGGAATCACCTTTGCAGATCCTGTCCTTGACAGCTTCACCTCCTTTGCCTAGAGCTGAACTCTGTCCTGGGTGGGAGCTAAACATTCTGACCCAGCTGAGGCTGCTCTTCCTCTCGTGCAGTGTTGGATGGCTCACGTGCTGGTAGATGACCCAGCTCTGACCAGGGGTGAGAGCATTGCTTTCTCAGTGGGCAGCAGGGCTTAGCTCTAACACCCTTTGTTTCACCTTGTGCTGTAGCACATCTGGCAGCAGTGGAAGGACACTTGCATTGCTTTAAGTTCTTGGTCGGGAAAATGGCCGGTGTTATGCACACACTGAAAGCCAGGAATGACCATGGAGAGACTCCAAGGGACTTGGCTGAACGGTTCTATAAAGATAATATTCTGCTATACATTGATGGTGTGGAAAAAGAGGAGGAGCATCTAGAAACAGAAGAGGGTGAGTATGGATCAAGATACAGTTAAAAAAGGCATTATGTATAATTCTGTAGAGGTACACAAAGGTGTACTTGTTATTTCAGGTCTGGAAAATTAATCTCTTAACTGTATGAGATGCCTGTAGCCATACCCAAGACATGTTTAATCAAGTGTGTGGGGAGCACTGCTAGTTACACAGCTGCATTTTAGCTGATTAAGGTGCATTGTCCTTGCTACCTCTGAAGTGTTCATACATAAGAGAGAGAGGCAAGCCATGAGACAAATACCAGCATGTTCAGTAGAACTACTGACATCTGCTTGGAAACATGTGCATTTCATTTTCAGTTCTAGCTCTCCCAGCTCATGATGCTGCTTCCAAAGGGGACTTGTTAGTGCTTAGAAGACTGGTGAGAAGTGGAGTGATCAACATTAATGAGCGGGACAATAAGGGATCCACTCTCCTGCACAAAGGTCGGTAAATATGATCTGTGTTTCAGCTTGTTACTGTTTGTTGCTGATTTATTTACTTTGTTTTTCAAGTGACTGCTTATCTGATAAACTTAATGAAAAACAGCATCTCATTTCTTGAGGGCTTGGAAAGGCAAGGCCAAATTCTATACTTGTAATGTATGTGTGCATGGGTCACTTTAAAAACAATATAACCAAGCTCAAGTCAAGAAAAAAGAGCTTATAATGAAGAGAAATCAGCATCTAAACTGAAAACCAAGTAGCCCTGACATTTATTTACTTACTATTTGTATATCAATGTCATGTCAGCTTTGTTGGAATTAATCCTGATTTTCAGTGATGGAGAAGGAACAGATCAAAGGTGTATTGTAGCTATAAAGGGTTTTAATTTTCACTTAATTTAATGTAACTAAATAGTTCAGGGTTTTTTTTAATCAAGCAAGATGTGGCTTTTAGAAACATCTATCTGGCTAGGTATAAGAATGATCTGTATTGTGGCGTGGGCCTTTATTTACTGAACATATCAGTACTATGGGGATATGTTGTTAAAACCACAACAAAGTCATTTGGTAGGATGCTGTGAAGAAAGACAAACTTCTGGTTGACACCTTTACATGTGGTGGACTGCTAGCATTACAGGAAAAAATGGTTCTCTTGTGTTTGAGGGTTTCACAGTATTGTCTGAAAGAAGAAACCCAATCTCTGACATTTCAAATAATTGCAAGAGGAGGACATTTTAGGTTTGAAACACTTCAGTTGTATATAAGTGACTTGTGTATATCTTCCTTCCCTTAGCTGCTGCACAGGGGCATATCCATTGCTTACAGTGGTTGGTTGAAATGGGAGCTGACTGTGACATTACAAATGATGCTGGAGAGACTCCAAAGGATGTAGCCAAGAGGTAGCAGTACATATCCTGTAGCTCTGACACTTACTTACTTACTACTTGTATATCGATATCATGTCAGCTTTGTTGGAATTAATCCTGATTTTCAGTGATGGAGAAAGAATAGATCTGGCCCATGAATTCTGGCTCTGAGTGATAAGCAAGGCTGTATTGTAGCTATAATATTGTAGCTATAAAAGGTTTTAATTTTCACTTAATTTAATTTTCTTTTTAGCAAGGTCAGACACAGAAGAGGAAAACTAGCTCATCTGCAAAGGGACAGTTGTAAGCCAGTATGCTCACAGTTTGCTGTATAAAGTAAATGAGAAGTAGCAGAGGCCAGCTGATTTTTCGCATTAATAAAAACAATGCAGATTCTGATGAGATTCAGTTAAGAAATCCTGCAAAGGAAAAAAATGCCTCTGATGTAGGAGCCATTGCCATAAGATTCCATTGAGGCAGAGCTCATGCCATAAGAATACTACAAAAAATAGATAGATAGTTGTAGTGTGGTTCCTTTAGTCCTGAAACCCCTCTGATAAATGGGAACATGCACAGTTTCTACCACGTGTGTTTTTCCAGATTTTAACTGTTCTCTGTGCAGATTTGGCCATCTGGCAGCTGTGGAACTTTTGACGCCAAGAACTGGAGACAATAACTCTAGTGATGAAGAACTAGATGCAAACAACATAAAGTTTTTTGAAACACATGGTGTGGAAGGGAGTACAGATAGCAAAGAAGATTTAACCCTGGATAAAGCAGAGAAAAGGAATGCACGCAGTAAGCACTGTATTTCCATCATTCCTTGTTTGAAAAAGTTGGTATCAAGACATTATAGTCCTAACTAGGACAGTTCCTGCCAACTGTTCTGATCTTTTTGTTGTAAGATGAGATGGTTGACAGGATATCTGTAATACTGAGCATTCAAACAAGCTGTGGAAAATTAGAAAGCAAGCAGAGGGCAATCAGATCATAATTATTACACCATTTTAATCCATGTTGGTGCAACAGTGTTGGATTACTATTTGTTTTTGAGATCTGCTTGCTGTGTGGGTGTCAGGTGTAGCTCAGTGTTTGCTGAGCAGAATGATTTCTGGTCTTGTGTTTGTGAGACTATTTTCCAGACTACTGGATTCCAGCATTACTGTCTTCTCCACACATTTTACCTACCTGGAGAACTCTCTCTTACAGTGAGGGCCTACCACAAGATTAAAGAGCTTCAGCGACTTCTAGAAATTGCCTACAGCAACTACCGACAGCTGGGAGGAATAACTGAAGAGGAGAGGAAGATGGAAAAAGAAGAAAGGAAAGTTGAGAAGTAAGGTCATTTTTCCCTGCTGACTTACACTTAAATTTGCTTTGGCCATTCTGTCTTTTCCACTTACCAACTTCAACCAGGCCAAAAAGAAATGGACTGCAGCAATTTTTCTGACCATTTCTAAACTTCTACCACCAGGATCAGCCCCACAACACAGGTGCTTGATAGGTCCATGATTCTTGCATAAGATCATCTGTTCGGCCTTCAGGTTTTCCTGCAGATGTGTGCAGTAGGTCTGATGGGTTCTGGCTGTTTTGTTTCCACTGAGGATACCGAAGAGGTGTATGGCCTTCAGTAAATCTGAAAATAGGCAATAATCTTAGCATGGCTTGGACGGATGTGCAGAGATTATTCGGTGACCTGCTAACATTTCTGTTCATTGGCAATATATTTCTGTGCTTAGGAAAACATTAGCTTATATCCAGACCACAGAAAAAAACTATCAGCAAACCTGCCCTTGCATGTGAAGCACTGTTTATAATACCTGTCTAATTCTCAGTGTCTCCATTAAATCAAATGGTTCTCATCGATTGGTGATTTGATGGACAGACTGCCTACATTTCAAAGAAAAGTCTATCAAAACTTTAGAGATTAAACAATAATGCAGGGTCCAAAGACAGGCCTGTCTCCACCTCTCCCTGTCAAAGATTTGGCTACGCTCTGTTCTCAGTCTCTGTAGATAATCACCTCCATTATGTGTTTAGGCCACCCCAAACCACTGTCTTTATTTAGTCACTGAGAGGAGACTGTCCTGAGCCATCAAGGTGTATGACATCAAGGAGACAGCAGTTTTACCAGTCTGTGTGGATCTGGAGCAGGTAATAGGTGTCACAGGTTGCAGCTGTGTTTGTTTTACAGCCATATCTGAGACAGGAAACTGAGGTCAGGATTTCTTTTGGTTTCAGGTTACCCTTTGACTCAGCTTATGCTGAAAGTCCATCTTCCTTAACAGTATATGTATACAGTAGATAACAGGCACTTGCATCTGAGGTAGTTTGAGCTCCTTTTTCAACTTCTTGAAGAGGTGTAGACACTTCCAAGGCATAATTAGACAGGTACTTCAGGATGAGAGTCATCATGTCCAGAAGTTTAAAAACCTCCTGGTTTTAAAGGAGGAGGGTGACTAACTCAGGTGTTGATGCCTACATTGAAAGGTCAGAGCAATCTGGTTTTAATGATGAAAAAGTCACTGTTGACTAATGACAGACATGAAAGTTCATTTTGGATAGAGCAGCTGCTCAAAAGCTAGCACTGCTAGCACTGTCTTTTAGAAGGCTCTGGTGGGGCTCTTTAAGAGCTATTGCTTTCTGTGGCATGTGTGGCTAAACTAGAAAAATTGTGAGGGTCTCTCTCACCTGTGAAGGCTAGAAAGCATCCCTAGCCCCAGACTATCCTTTTGAAAAGGAAATAAGGCTTCTCTGCATACCTACCTAGCCTTTTCAGGGTACGTGTTTGTGGATAAACCCCAAGAGGCTTGTATCATATGCCAGAAAACCTCATTGTTGATAAAATACTTAATGACAATAGCAATTTGCTAGATGAAAAGCAGGAGTTGCCACTTGGGAAAGCCACTCTAGCAGATTTTGAAGATTTCTGCTATAGTCCTTCCTGGTTTTTTGGCTGTAAGAGGCCTGGTGTGACCACAGTGCTTTAACCAGGGCTCATTGCAGGAAATTGCCACCATGATTGTGCCACACAGTTCGGGAGCTATGCCTCTTTAATTGGAAGCATGGAATAAGCCAGCTGTCCCCTGAACACAGAGCACAGGCCATTCTTGCAGTGTCAGTAAGGCTGATTGGTAGCTCAAACGGTCTGAGTCAGGAATTCTTCACGCCGGGAAACAGGGAAACACGGGCGGTCTTGCTGAGAGCTTTCCTGCTGTGCTGTTTGAAAGCACAGGGCAGATATCTTCCCTTTCCTTTTACTGATCTTTCGTCTTTGTAGCTGTGATAATTCATCCTGATACAGGAAAAAGCCAGCTCAACTCCCGAGACTCAGTTTATGTGTGAATTATGTGTCAGCTAAACAGTTCCAGGAATCTCAAGTAATTTAGGAGCCGTTGAGGGTGCGACCACTGAGATCTTGTGCAACTGTGTATAAGCCAGTCATGCAAGCTGTCTTCTGAGGATTCCTCATCCGTGCCTAAGCCAATAGGCACGGATGAGGAATCCAAGGAAGGATGTAGAAGCACCAGATGTGAATGAGAAAGCTGCCCCTGACCTTTCCAGAATGCTGCCGGCTTTGTGCTTTTCCTCTGTTTCATAATAACTTAGGTGCTGCTTAGGCACTTCTCCCTCCCCCGCAGCTGGAGCTTGGCGTGGTCACAGGAGCTGGAGCCCGCGCTCGGTTTGTGGGCAGACGGCTCCATCTCGTGGTCACCCCGCGCTGAACCCGCTGGCAGCCGAGAAGGGAAAGCTGCTGTTCAGCGCTGTCTCCAAGGCTCCGGAGCCTGAGCACAGCTGGCGGGAGGCGTGCTGCGCTGCTCTCTGCGTGACTGACCCGCTCCCTGGCAAAGGCACAGCACCACGTGGAGTAGCCGGGGCAGGTTTGGATGTACTTCATGCTGTGCCTGTCTCCTTTGCTTTTGGCAGGGCTGTGAGGGAGCTGGAGGCTCAGCTGGAATACGAGCGGGTCAGGCGGGAGAAGCTGGAGAGCCAGCTGGATGATTACCGCGCTGAGATAAGCCAGCTCAGAGAGAGCCGGGGAAAAACCCGCACCCCCTCTGCTGCCTCCTCGGTGAGTGCCACACCAGCGCCCCTGGGCATGGCAGAGAGGCTACTCCTATTGCTTGTGCGTGTTTCTCCCCTCTATCTTAACGGGCACAGTACTGGAAATACTAGAGAAAATATGCTACAGCTTTCAGCTTGGGACACGGGAGTGAGCAGGAGTCCTTGCCTGCCTTTGACAGTGTCTCTGTTGTGAAAACATATCAGTTTCTTTCTGTACTCTGTCG
Organism: Pomatostomus ruficeps; assembly: GCA_013400735.1. Lineage (NCBI taxonomy): Eukaryota > Metazoa > Chordata > Aves > Passeriformes > Timaliidae > Pomatostomus > Pomatostomus ruficeps. The sequence continues at coordinate 60,631 of VYZT01030651.1, read as the reverse complement.
GAGAAGCACTGCTGTTCTTCAACTTAATGTTCACAGGAGGAGTGGGCTGATCCCAAGTACTTCCACACTGTGTATCCAGTGACTGGCTGATACCTGGTGTGTGAGACTGGAATGGTGCTTCAGCGGAGGTGTTGTCACCACTTGAAGGGCTACCCAGCCTGCAGGGGTGCAGAGATCACAACCATGGGTCCCCAGAGGGGGACAAATTAAATAACAGGGACTTGATCCATGTCACAGCATCGGAGTTAGTCAGGCATACTGAATGAGAGTCCAAAATCTCATTGAAAGTTCATGCAGAGAATTCAGTCTGTTTGGGAAAGGAAAAGTACATGCAGCACTGGAAGTTTTCAGACAAAGGTTCTATTTTGAATTAAAAATTAAGCTCTTTTTATATGATAGAGATGTAAGAGGGAAGATGACATCAACACTGCAAGCACCCAGTAGATGCTGTTTCTATTTCTAATTTTTTTTACTTTTCACTTGTATAGGCAATAGAGGATAAGACTTCTATTCTTTCAGGCCATTTTTTATTTCCCAGACTATTTTCCACCTTTTCAGACAGTCAATTGCCTCTGCAGTGCCTTGTTTTTGTGCTGCTCAGTGGTATCTCAGGCTCTGAATGCTAGGTGCCACAGCTGTACTTCAAGGATGCCAGGCTGCACTCTTCAAGGATGTTTCTGTTTCTCAGCCTCATGATTCCAGGCAAACATTTTCTTTGTCAGTATGTTTCATTAGGCAGGGTGTTTTTTGGTAATTTTCCCGTTCTAACCACGCTGCCTTTTTTTGGCTGAGTGGCTCCACAGCCAAGGGGCCTTCAACTCTCACACTGCTGTGCTGCCATTCCTTGCCTTGGGCCTGTGCTCTGCCCTCAGCTTCAGTCTGAACACAGTATTCTGTGGTTACTCCCCAGTGTAGATTTTTAAATCCCTTCAGTGGTTGCTGTTTAATGGCTGCAGTATTCTTTGTTTCAGGAACCTGAGACAATGCCCAAGTCTTGCAAAGACAAAAAGAAAATAAAGAAGCAGCCAGCCTGCAGCCCAGGAAGAGTTTGTGAGCCTACGCTGAGGAATGAGCCTCAAAGGAGGGGAAGCAGACCGTAGAGGTATAGAAGCAATATTCCTGATAATGCACAGCCCAGCTCCACAGAGGAGCTGTGGGTCTCTGCCTTTCACTGAACTGTTTTAGTTCTCGAGTTCTCTGGCCTAACAACAGGAAAGACACAGGTCCTCATAGTTCTGAGGAAAGTATTTCCATCCACTGCTCTATTTTATACTACCGTAGGGTGGGAAAAGTGCACATTACTTCCTAGCATATTCAGTGTGGAAGTTGAATAGTGGATGGGAGTTACTTCTCAGCTGCAGACAGGTACCAGCCCCCTTGATTTTCATCTAAAAGTCATTCCCCTAAAGAAGGCAGGACTCCTTCGTGAGGTGCCAGATGCCCGTCAGCAGCAGTCAGTCTCTAACTCGGGGCTGAAGCGTTTACTAAGTTATGGGGCAGCTTGTGGCTAGGTAGCTTTTTTACCATTTAATGGCCATGCATATAAAAGTTCTTCTCTCATCTGTGTGCTATTGTGAAATTATTTTCCCTTTGGAAACCTCATTTTGAGACTTAACTATTTTAGGGCTGAAGTCCTGATCTGTCCTCTCCTTAGCACCGAAGAAAACGTAATCTCTGAGAATTTCAAAGGTACTGAAAAGTAAGAATCCATGTTTTTGTGTGCACAGTGAAGGAGAGGCATGCTAAAAGCATAAGCCTTGTATCAAGAGCCCAGTTTAGAGTGTGTGAAATGATGGTGGTGAGAAGCTGCAGCAGATGAGCTATTTCCTGCATCACCATTGGTGCTAAACTTTTATGTAGGAACTTTCAGATAGCCAGACAGCAAATATAAGAAATTAATTTTATTTCCTTGAATGAAGACTATAAATAATTTAATGCAGAGAATATAAGAATTGGCAGAATACCGGCAAGTTCAACTGTAAACAGAATAAAACAGCAATAAAAAAAATTGCCACTTGTCAGTACTACATAGTCCTTAGCCCATAAAAGGCCTATTCTTACTTCAAAGTTAATCTGGAAAAACTTTTAAAAAATTATTATTTTACTAAGAGAATCGAACCAAGCGTACACACTTGTACTCAACAAGATGGAACTGCTTCAGTTTTGGAAGGCATCCACTTGTGTTGCACCTCTGCAACAAGAGTGTCAAGTCCTTGCAGAAGGCAGAGTGGTCAGGAGGGTCAGTGTGTCCCACAGGATTACAGAACAGTCTGGAGACTGGGGAAGGAGGATCGCCACCACCACACTGGCACCACTGAGATGTTGAGTATTTCCATGTTAAAAGCCAGATACTATGCCCAGAAAATGCGTGCAGATTTATTGGAAATACTCTGCGCTACTTGAGGGGGTGAAGTTAAGAGCACTTATCTGCCCCAGGGCTGTACACAGTTGCTGGGAGTGGAGGCATTTCCCCTTGGAAAGACAAAGACAGAGAAGTTCTCCCACCCTGTTGATATCTGAGGTTATGGAAATTGCAAGAGATACTAAAGAAAATGAATCTATGGAGACACTTTAGTCATACATGAGATTTAAAATTTAGATAAACCAGCTTTAAAGAAAAAAAAAGGTTCTTTAGTAAAGGCCTTGGAGTGTGTTTTTATATATGTAGATAAGAAAACCAAAGAGCCAGGCTTCAATTCATCAAAAAAGTGAGGAACAAGACTGAAGGCAAAATACAGAACTGATGTTTAAGATTAATTTGTTTGGATCAGATTAGAGACATTGAAGTCTGGTATTAGCATCTCCATACTGGGAACTCTAATTTGGGAATTGTATTGCCATTTCAAGGGCATATAAAATGTTTTCTATTTCCATTTTGAAAGGAGCTGAGAGTGAGAATTTTCCAAAAAGAAAAATTTAATTCTAAAAAATATTACAAAATTCTGGTATAGCCTAAGAAATACTTTGAAATAAATACTGTATTGAATAGGAGGCAATAAAATATTATTATTTGGCTACTTCTCCCCAGCTATTTTGATCTTTAGCGTTACATATTCAGAAAACAGTTTCATTATACAGGAAGAATATCAAAACAAAAATGTACCAAGGTTATCTACAGCGCAAACGTGATCATCAAAGTGGTGTTGCCTGAGTGGCCTTTTCTGTGTGTATTTAGGGCAGTCATTCCATGTAGATCTATTTCCAGAACCTGTAAAATCCCAGTGCTATTGCTAGGCAAGTGAACACTGATGCTGTTAAAAAAAAAACCAACAAAGAAAGGAGATAATTAGCTGAAACCTGTTGTACTAATTTATCCATAGAGGAAGTTAGCTGCAAACAGATGGAAGAATGGTACCCACTCCAGAGCAGAGCCTCCCAAACCTCCTGGATTGCTGCAGGTGTGACAGAACAATTCCAGAAGCCAATGGCTGGTCTCAGGTGCCGCACCCTGCACAGCCGCAGTGCTGAGATGGGAGGCCCAGTGCAGCAGCCTGAGGAGCTGCATTTTCAGGGACACATCCCAACAGCTGCACTGGGCACCTCAGAGCACCACAGGCTACGGGTCTTTCACTGCTGTCACCCATCTACTAGAAACTGCACTGCAGGAGAGCTGGCTGCACCAGGGCTCGCATTAGACATCGCAGGTTTGCCACAGAACCAAAATGACAATGAATTTGACAATGAACTGTCAAACACGGCAGCATTCCTGAAGCCTGACGAATTGTCCTTTGGATTTGTTATGCTGCCACTTCAATTAGTATTAGAATAAAGTTAATTATATCTCCCTTTGAACTTATTCTCACTTCCAGATATAATGCAGTACTCTCTTTTTATCCAGCTCCTACATAATAAAAGCTTCACCGGTTATGTATGTATTGAGAAGACAAATCTCAAATCAGACTGAAATCTGTTCTGCTTGGCAGAGCAAAGTACAAGTGCTGCCACAATGAAATTGTATGTCTGTGGAAACTCAACGGGAGGCAGAACTGGTCACTCTCAGACCAGCTCTGAATGACAGCAAACCTTCAGCGTAACATAAATGACCTTCTGTAGCAACTCCATCACATCAGTGGCTGCTGCAGCAAGCAGAGGTACTGTCAAACTGGATAAGGTATTTAGGCTTTTAAGTTTTTTTAAACCATGTCCATATTTGTTCTAATCCCAGTTCTGGGCACAATCCTAGTCCTACTGTGGCATGCTCCCACCTCTTCTCTGTTCTCTGTCATATTTCTTCCAGCTGGGAGAGGGAGATCTTGTCACCCCAGTCCCAGTTGTCTGCTGCTACAGCTGACCTCTTTTAGCATATTCTCCTGAACACAATTATATACATTGACGATCCAGTACCAGTACTCACCTCCTTGCCTGTCACATACCTGCCAAATAGCGAATGGTATCAAGTTTATTCGATTCCATGAGTGTTTTTAAGGAAGCTATTTCAGTGTCAATTTTATTACTGATTTCTGAGATAATGCTGTTGGTATTTGAATCCTGAAATAGTAAAAGACAGCATATATTTGACAATGGTCTCTAGCCCCTTCAGCTTTCCAAAGCTGACCCAAAATACCATGCTACTTGAAGCAAGAAACAATTTCCAACCTATCACTGCTAAGCGACATTAGAAGACAGGGAACATTGCTTCATATAATTCAGGAAGAATACTGAAGGAATAAAGAAGGAAAAAGAGAAGACTCCAATGATCACAGAATCACAGGATGGTTTGGGTTGGAAGGGACCTTAAAGATGATCTAGTTCCAGCCCCCTGCCATGGGCAGGGACACCACTGGACCAGGTTACTCAGAGCCCCTTCCAGTCTGGCCTTGAACACTGCCAGGGATGGGGAGTCCATCCTGTCTGCACAACCTGTGCCAGTGTCTCACCACCCTCATGACACAGACTTTTGTCTCTGATGTGCCAGTGCCTCCTAAAGGAGATGTTCTACAGCACAAAAAACAGAATTCCCACATTTTTAAAAAACAATAGTTTAAGCATTCTCAAGGCATATCCAAAAAAGGGAGGATATGGTCTAAATGGGACACTGTCCCTCTTCAGTCTCTTAAACTTTGGTGTCCTCTAGCAGCTTTGAGGACTTCCAGCCCTTGAAATGCTTGGCCATAGGCACCTGAACCATCCCTGTGGTACAGCTCATCAGTAAACACTGGGAAAAGGGCAGCATGATAGCTCACATCCCACCTGTGCCAGCCTGCAACAAGGTGCTTGGGAAGTGAGGGACAAGGCTTGAATGCCTCCCTCTGCTGACTGGAGTTCAGCGTGAATCCCCACAGGCAAGGAACACCTACAACAGCTCTGAGTGACACAGCCCGGCCTTTTGCTTTACCATAGCCCAAAACATACTAGCTTTCACCAAAGTCTGGAGGTTACATAACATGCAGCGCATAACTGCTTTGTTCAACACTTACTTTTTTATGAAACTCTGTAGTTGCTTCCATCAGTTTTCTCTCCTGATCTGTAAACTGTGGATAAAAGATAAATCATAACTGTAGCAACAGAAGCAAAACATAGAGCTAATAAGGGCATCTTCACAGACCAACTTACCATATCTGTCACCCTGCTCCTCTCCAGGTTTATGTCTAGCTTGCTGTCAGCTCGGATTTTACCGGTTTCAGTCTTTAAAACAATTTAAGATTATGAAAATAGCTATTTATTCTTCCTAATGGGAATGTGTAGGTACTTGCTGTTTACTTACCATTAGCTGCTGTTTAACTTGATCTAATTCAATTTTCATTTTCTAAGTGCAGAGGAGAAAAAAAAGATTTTCACAAATTCAGGAAACTGTTAACCAATTTAATCAGTCATGTAAGTATTATCACTGCATCCATTCAATTATTCTTCCCCTGTTTTTCCTCCCAATGGGGCAACTTGTTCTTGATTAAATATCCTATCTAATGTGTTTGAATGTACACACATATATAATCTGCTGGGAATTCTGTTCAAAATAAAGGAATTCTTTTGTAACAATGATGATCTTGGTATTGTGAGTCTAAAGACAGCAGAGAAATACCAAAATGCCATAAAGTAAAAGCACAATGTGTCTCAACCACCAAATTAATTACATTGTTGCAAAGCAATGGCTGACTCCTCTCCCTGCACTATATGGTTAATGGCTAGAAACTACCAGTTACTGTTAAAAAAAATTACAGAAGATGAAAAAGACGTACACATCTTAAGAGTCCTTTACAGAAGATCTGAGCAGGTCTTAGCATATGAAATATATTTTTATGTGATCTCTGAAGTTCTAACAAACAGACTCTTCAATTCTGATAGAAGTATCCAGAATTACTTCTACATTCATATTTTGTTCCATAAAAATGTACAACAGGCAAAATGCAACAAATACTGCAATTAAACTGCTTAATGAAAATATGTATTAGTACCTCATTCTCTGCTCTCAAGTTTGCAAATTCACTTTTCTCCAGGATGACCATATCTTTTCGAATGGAGTCCAAATGTGCCATTATCTGCTGTAAAGTTATTTCCTTTGAAAAATAAAACATGCCATTGATTAAGCTGCACTCTTTCTGGCAAGTAAAGGAAAAATATTTAGGTCTGAAATTATGAAATTAGCTACTACAAAGCACAAAAGTGGGGAGCCTCTCTAACAAGAATGTGATAGAAACAGACAATTTCATACCAGCAATTTGTTTCAAAGATTCAAGAGGTTTGTGCTTTTTCTATTGCTTTAATACACTAACTCTGAATTTACGCAAAAAGGCCAGAGGTATTTGTCCAAGTAGCTGTGAACTGTGGAGAGCTGTGAGGCCTTGGCACTCTCTTGGAGAGGAGAGGCTTGATAAGAAACTTTCCTAAAAGTTATGGCGACCACTTGGGACACCCCCAGCATGCTTTGCGCCTTTATGGTAATACCTTGTACCCAGTTGGCTAGTTGGTTCCCACCCCACCCCTACCTTTCCCCATAAAAACCACTGCGTTTGCCCGGGAAGGATAGGAGCTCCCGTCCCTGGCCTCCCCTTTGCAGAGGCTGCCAGAGCAATAAAGCTACCTCTGTGGAACAGCCATACGGTCTCCTTGGCTCTCTCTGTCCCGAGTCGGCCTGAAGGTGATTCGCAAAGAGCTGAAATCACTAATCGCTGATATCACTGCGAATCACCCGTTGCCTGGGGAGACAGCCTTAGCCCCTGTAGGAGTCGCTCTCTGCAGGGCACTCTTTAGGGCCGTGGCTTGTCGGTGCTGACCAGCATCGGCACCCCCCTCGGCAATGAACTGGACCTGAAACTACAGGTCAGTCCTGCACTCTCTTCCACTTTCAATGAACATTCAGTAGCCTCAGAAACATTAATTGTTGGCCTGAATGCAACTCTTAATATGCACATCCATTTCTTGCCTACAACCTCATTGAAAGCCAAAGACTTAATGATACGAGTATCATACTGTCCTCTCAGCATCAAAGTCTGATGGACACAAGTAAAACACTGCTAAAAAGCACTGAAAAAAGCCTTCCTGAGCTCTGAACGAACAAGTTCAGAATTCAAACACTACGTATAAACACAGGGAAAAAAAACAAACCAGAAAGTAAAGAAAGAAACGCAATATTTTAAAATGGTGAAAGCAATACTCCTTCACCCAGCAAAAGGAAGGAACTCTACTATTTAGCATGGAAAATGACACATCGCTGTGGGATTCTCTAATGCACTGTGATGGTTTTGACCATTGCCCCAGAAGGCTGTGCAAGCTGAAATCATGTGCCATTCTTCTTCAATTACTTAATGTAATTAAGCATTCATTGCTATTTTATTTGAACTGCTGAGCCTTTCTTCTATCAGATTTTTACCTTACTGGCATTTACTTTTAATATAAGTTGTCTAACTTTTTTTATTTACCTCTAAATTTCAGAGGAAGATAAGAACTTCCATCTCTGTGGTTTGTTTCATGATAATGAGAACTTTTCTTCTTGGAAATCCTATTATATGCAAAGAAAGTCAGCATCCCAAATAGAATTTGCATGGAGTTCTATTAGGCAGAAGCACAGTTTTTTATAGTGTAGTCAGAATTGATAATGAATATTTAAGATGGCATATTAGCTCCTCAGTGTAAATGAAGTTTTCCCAGGAATTGTAAAAACTTCATTGGGTTCAATGAAGTAGTCAAACTTCAGTGGAAGCTGGTCAATGAAACTTAGGAAAACCTGGCACAGTGAGGTGTTTGTAGTACTAGAGAGAGCTGCTCAGTTGTGTTTTCAAGATGCAAACAAGAGTGTTTATAGCTCCACAGCACAGATGAGCTTTTACCTGCTGGGCCTGGGTGACCATGTCCTTATAGACGGTGTCTAAGCTGACATTGGACAGGGTTATCAATGCCGACACGATGGTCTGGGCTTGCTCCTTCCCAAAGCCTAGGGGACAATTGAACGATGACAAGTTAAGGTGCTATTAAAAATTGGGATGAGAAGCAAGAGATGTATAATAACCTGGGATGCTCAAGTGCCACACCTAACCACAGTGGCAGGTGGGAATTCACACAATGACTGGAAACTGACAGCCAGAAGCCAGTCGCTTTGACTTCAGCTAGGAAAACACAGCCTTAATGCTGCAAAAATCAGAAGCACAGCAACTTCTAATATACTGAAAGTCTGTACATGCAGCTGACAAAGACCAAATTTCTTCATACAAGATCCAGCCATTCATGTATTATTAAAATAATTTAGCAAAACTTTACTTCATAATGAACTTTCACAAATTCTGTTAAAACCAGACTTACCTTAAGCTACAAAGCATACATTCTATAGAACAATAACAGGTAATTCTACATATATTGAAACTGTCCTGCACAGATAGGAACACATGCAAAACGGATTTTCAAACTGCTGCATCCATTGCCTGCACAACGAATTCAAACTGGGATTTTTGCTTTCTGATAACAAAAAGTACACTTTGTCCATAGCTTGGTGTGATTTCAAAGTGTTAAAGATGATGTGTGGTGAATAATGGGGGAAAAAATTGCTCTCATTTTAGCCATATCTGGTCAAGTGCTGAGAGCTTTTGCCCTCAAGATTTATTTCCAGCAATCTGACTGAGATGGTGTGTTTCAACTACCCCATTTTATAAAGTGGGCTAAATAAACACTGAAAAATGCTTTCAAGGCAAATTATTCAGAGAACTATGCCACTGCCCCCTTCTAAAATACTGGTACTGTCCAGGTACACCACTGGTTTACATGTCTAAGAAAGCTACACATGCTTTATGACAGCTTCCTTTCACTACAAGGTGTGATAGTATTGCTTCAGTTTCTCTGAATTTTCAGGGTTACTTAAGCTCTTCCCAATTCCTTATTTTACTCTTCCTCCATAGCAAAAAATAACTGTTTTTTGTGAAAATTTAGAAAATGTGGGAAAATTTATATAAGCAAGAGATTGGAGCCTGAAAACTGCCTAAAGCTTGGGAAAAACTAAAATGGCTCTCTCACTTTCTTGGTTTTACCTGTACAGACCTATGACTGTGGTACTGAAGTATTTGTAGAAGTTATGGAGCTAATTAAACTGAGTTACACCCAGCACCAGACAGACTTCACCCCACAAGTTCTAAAGGAACTTGAAGAAGAAATAGCTGAATCAGTCCTGGGACAAGTAACATTTCACAGCCTACTGTGGTTATCCATGGACTGGAAAATAACAATACCAGTTTTTAAACACAGTTCTAGAGAGATGTAGGCAAGTACAAGGCTGTCCAATCTGAGAGGCATGAAGAAAATAAACATTGTTAGCAGAGTATTGTGAAACTTTTACCTACTAACACATATTAAAATTATTAGACCCAAACAGTGGAAACAATCCTAACCTCCAACTGTACAAAGTTCCTATTGTCATCTGGGATTTTAAGAGATAGTTGCTAGTCTGATGAGGACATCAGCTCAATGCTCAGCAGGGATCAATAAAGCACACCAAACCCTTTGGAATTACTAGGAAAAGGAACAGAGAATACAGCAGACACAACGTTACTTTACTATTCAAATCCATAGGACATTCAGTTGTCAAGTAATGCCAGCACTGTTCCCTGAAAATGGGAAATGGAATGGAATGTGACAGAAGCAGAAAATATTAACAGAAGGACATCATGAATAATTGAACATATGGAAAAGTTACTGCTTTAGGAAAAATGCAACAAGCTAGGATTCTTCTGTTTGGAAAAGAGTGATGCGGCAATATGACAGAAGTTTGCATAATCATGAGTGACATGAGAGATTAGATGTTCACTCCTTCCCACAAAAGAGCTGAGTGGGCATCAAATTCACCTCACAGATGCCAGATTCTGCATAAAGAAAAGATGTGTGAGAAAGGATGTTTTGGATAGTAATCAGTTTACAGTGGCTCAGGGACTGCATAAACTTTTGAAGAGATTTCCACTGAAAGGTTACTAAAACTCACACCTGATTTAAAATACCTCCAGGGTGACAGAAACTGGAGACTTAGAAAGCACAAGGGGATGTGTGATGTACATCTGCCCTGTTCCAACACTCTTCTGCAGGCTCTGACTCACAACTGCTGTCAGGAGACAGAACGTAGGGCTGGAGGGACCCTTTATCTGACTTCAGCCAGTCTCACTCACAGTGAAAGTCCAGGCATTAATAATGTGTCACAGCACCATGCTACTGAAAATATTTCTAATTAGGAAAAAACCCTTCAGTTGCTATTAGCAGGCTAGTAGAAGGAATTTCTGTAAGAGCTTCATTTTTGCTATAAAGGTCTTTAACTGTTACTCTACATTTGTTACCTGTGTTATGTTCCTCAGCTGGAAGACATGACATAAACCTGCCTACAGCTACAAATGAGGTAAATCCAAGGCAGTAGTTACTTGTATAGCACAGCATCAGATGTCTCTCCTTCACAAGCCTCCTCAAGAGGCTGCCAGAACACTTTATACCACCAGGTACTGGTACTCTGGGGAAACTGACAGCACTCAAAGTTACACTACTTAATATTAAAAGTTTTTCTTTGAATTATTTATTAGAAAGCACTTACCATGGGCTTCCAGATCCTGCACTAAAGCATGGGTATCAAAAGTCACCTTCCTCTGCTCCAGGGGAGTGATATCAACCCTTCTGACATCATATGACTTCCTAATGAATGTGGCAGCAAAACCTGGAAGTAACAAAACATGCCTTTATCTTAACTTGATTGGCTTATCATGCAATACACTAATTTTGATTTCTTTCATCACAGAAAAGCTGCGTGGATGTTGCAACAAAAAGCTGGGTTACAGCACACACCAGAAACCATCAATCCCTTTTCCACAGGAATCTGACACCAACTAGGACTCACAGATCTATCCTAAGTGCATTCATGTAACTGTGCAACAGACAAGCAACCTGATGCAACACAAATAAACCCACACAGCCAATTGTTTTATAATATTTGGGAAATATCACTTAAATAATTTTCCTACTTGCAAAACAGTGAATGACTTCATGCAATTAAGCATTCATTGCTATTTTATTTCAACTGCTGAGCCTTAATTCCAACAGCTTTTTATCACAGAATCACAGAATGGTTCGGGTTGGAAGGGGCCTTAAAGATCATCTAGTTCCAATCCCCTGCCATGGGCAGGGACACCTTCCACTAGAGCACGTTGCTCAGAGCCACATCCAGCCTGGCCTTGAACACTTCCATCGATGGGGCATCTACAGCTTCTCTGGGCAACCCGTGCCAGTGCTTCACCACCCTCACCATAATGAACTTCCTCCTTATATCTAATCCAAGTCACTCATTTTCAGTGGTTTGTGTGAACATAAAACTACTTTTTAAAAAAATATATGCAAGTCTAATTTTCATGATGAATTAATTTATTGGTTCACCAGGAAAATAACTGGGCAGTAAAGGGATACAATGTTTGCATCAAATACCTCAGAGATTAGGTATACCTAATCTCTAAACAGGTATTAGTTAACCGCAGGTGTTAGTTAAAGACCCACTCTATTTATGATGTGAGTGCCTTCCCATGAGCAGATTTCACTGCTTCTCCAACTTTTATTTCAAGCATATGTTTCTCTTCACCTTATGTTTGTGTGGCTTTGCATATTACAGATTCTGTTCTGATTAATTCTTTGTTATCTAAGCAACCCTGTTACCTCTTAATCCATGCTTATTCGAAACCTTATGCACTGCTAGCTGTCTGCACTAACCAAACCGTTCTGTGTCTTATCCAGGCCTTAACTCAAAAGCTTTATATCATTAAAATTTATAACGTGCCACTACTAGATAAATCAAGTTATGTGCTACCTTACAAGCACTATAAAGATCTGGCTATAACTAAACCAGCCACAGCACCCAAATTAATGACTGTATTAGAGTTAAGATGCCCCAAATACTACACACAAACAAAGAAAAACAACCCAAACCATCGTTTTCATGGAGCTGTGCCAGTTTTTAAACGCACAGCTCTCGTCTTCTAAAAGGCATTGGTGGATTTTTTCATTGGGCTGAACAGCTACATTGCAGAGACACTGTCTCAGGAGAGCTGATATTGCAGTTCTGGCTGCCTCGCCACGTTGCTCTCGGCCCCACTATTCCTCTCCTGCGGTCTCGCCTGGATGCTCCTCTCCCAGCCCGGGACAGAGAAAATCACTCTACAAAACCTTACCCGAGACACCTTTCGGTGACGCCCTTCTGCACCCCCTGGGTAATTCCCACCGCTCCTCCCATCCCGAACACCCCCTGACAGCCCCACCGGCTGCTCCCGCCCGTGTCACTCACCCCTTGTTAACAGCCCCGAGGGAAGGCGCTCAGCGCTCCCTCACACAGGGACACTCAGGGACGGGCCCCGCGGCCGCTCCCGCACACGAGTCCGGCCAGCGCCCTGTGCAGCCCCAGCGCTGCTCACACACCCGACCCCGGCAGCCGCCCACCCCGACGGGCCGCCTGCCCGCCCGCGTGCGGGGGCTGCCAGCGGGCCGGGAGACCGAGCACGGCGCTGCGGAGCCTCTCACCTCTGCGAGGAGCCGGGGGCAGCCAGGCCGGGAGCGGGAGCGGGCGCGGGCCGGCCCAGGCGCGAAGGGCTGCGCTGCTCCCGGCGCCCCTCATGGCGCCCCAGCCCGCCGCTTCCGCCCGCTCACTGCCGCTTCCGGCCGGCCCCGGAGGGCATGCTGGGTGCTGTAGTCCGCGGCCCATAGCAGGGCTCGTCCAGAGGCGGCGGCGCAGCGCCCCCGTGTGGATGGGAGGAGCCCCGTGCTCCGGCTGCCATGTTCGCCCTCAACTGGCGCCGCACGGGGGCTGCTCCGCTCTGTGATGTGCAGGGACATGACCTTAAAGATCATCTAGTTCCAAACCCCGACATGGTCTCACCACAGCAGAGCAGAGGGGCAGAATCCCCTCCCTCGCCCTGCTGCCCACGCTGCTTTTGCTGTAGCTCAGGACAGAGTTGGGTCTTTGGGTGTGAGCACACTGTGCCAGGTCGTGCTCAGCTTTTCATACGTGAGAGCCCCCAAGTCGTTCTCAGAGCTGCTCTCAGTAAGCTCCTCTCCCAGTCTACGCTCATATATGGGATTGCCCTCACCAGATGCAGCCCCTTGCACTTGTTGAACTTCATCAGGTTCTCATGAGCCCACTAGTCACCAATTCCTGTGTTGCCGAGATACAGACATTAGAAACAAACCCCAGTAATCGCAACAAGGAGCTGTCACTACGGGAGAAGAGCCACAGATCCGCGCCCTCTCTGCAGGGATGTTTTTGATCAACGCTAACAGTGTCACACGCAGGCTCAGGATGGCAAATGCTCCTTGAGCAGCACAGCCTTTTCCATCCACAAAGGCTTCCGTGGCGGGGCAGACAGGCTGCGTGCCCCAGGGTGCTGATTTTCCACTTCAGACCGACGGCGAGATGGCAAGCTGGGTGTTTGGGAGCTGTAATTTTTTGTCAGCCGGAACCAGCAGCTGAACTCGGTACGTTTCAGCAATACAAAGAGCTGCTCTGGGGATCAGGACTGCAGTCCCAGTTTACCATAGGAGGGCAGCAGTTTATAAGACGGACGGGCTGGCGACGGAACTGTCTGTTCTGATCGGCTCACCCTTCTGCTCTGTTTTATTCTCATTTGTACACATTCAGTGGAGGATAGCCATGCCTATGCTCTCAGCTGGCTATTCTACAGCTTTTGCACGCACACAAGTCACACATCTCTATATTGTCAGTCCATTTGTCTGGGTGGGGGTCTGCTGTAGGGATTACTTCATGCTGCCATACTCTTCAAGGATGCTGTGGCGTAGAAGGCTCTCCTCTGAAATAGATAAAAATAGGGAAGGTGAGTGGATGTAGACCCCCAAGAGAAAAGTGTTGAAACCGATGAGATGGTTGGAAAGAGGGAAAATAACAAACCAGTCCTCTGTCTGGTGTTGGGACCATCCATCTATCATTCCTGCCCTAGCATCCACCAGTGCACCACCCTCCCAGCTCTCTTCTTCTTCACCTCAGGGGGTAGGAGGGGAGTATTGCTGGGAAACAGAACTGGCTCTGATCCCTCTCTTACCACGCTAGTGAGACAAAGCCAAAGTGCAAGATACAGCTTGAGAGGCAAAGGTAAGTGAGGTCCAACAGCCTGGAATGGGACAGAAGACAGCTTGTGTCTGGAAGATAGTTACTATAAATCATAGTTTTGTTCTCTAATTGTTTCAGCACTTGTTGGGGTTGTATATATTTAGGAACATGAAACCTCCACAGTGTCTGTTTTCCCATCACTACTCAGATCAATGTGTTGTGCTCTGACTCTCTTCTGCGTTACAAAGCCGGGCTTTGCCACTGCTGGCTACTCAGTGGGCTCTTGTGCTTCAGCATCATGCTAGCAAACATCTCTCAGGATTTCACTCTCATTTGCCAAAGGGACCTTGCAGGCAGGAGGTTGTTACCCAGCAGCTCTCCAGAGTTGCTTAAGGTCTTTATGGAAAACCCAGAGAAAACGGCTGATGCATTATACTCAGTTTTGAACTGATCGGAGCTTAGGAGCTTAACTGTGCTTCTCAAATATATGGAGACAAAGAGCAAGGAGCAGGCGAATAATTCCAGTGCAGATCAACAACAACAACAATGCAATAGATTCTGTATTCCCCATACAAAAGAATTGACTGAGCCATGCGTTCTGGAAAGCTTTCTTCCTCCTCAGGTACCTATCAGAGTTTGCTTTCCAGCTAGATAAGCACATTTGCAGCAAATTAGATTACCTTCCAAATAAACATGCAGGGTGGAGCACAGGAGCCTGGGGTAGGATAGGTCAGTGCTCTGCATGATTAATTTACTTACATCAGGCTCAGATAAATCTTACCAAATTAAATTTAGATGGAGTATGGGCTGTGGACAGACAGACTTTGAAGCTGTGGTTGACATGATGTTAATTTTCATCCTTGTCGGTGTATTGAATAAGACTGAGACCCCAGTGGGAGGGAATAATAGCAGAGAGATCACAGATGAATTTGACTAAGTCTTGTCTAAATCAGTAAGGTGGCTGCAGTCGATGAAACCATGCTGACTTGTATCTGCAGAAGCTACTACTTGTTCTTTGTAATCTGGTACTACTGAGAAGCCCAAACCCTGTGTCAGCATCTCACCATTGTGAAATCTCAGTATGTAGATTCTGCTTGCAGACAAAGGCAATACAGTTCTAGTGTGGAAATGAGTTAGGGAAAAAAAAAACTTTGGTACTGTGTTGGCTGATGTTTGTCTTGCCCATCTTTCTGAATTACCCTCTCTCTGCCCTTCACAGAACTGCCATCTACCACCTGTGTGATACTCCAGTGGTCAGGTGCACCCCTCAAGCATGAGCCCACCCACATATTGCATCTTTCCCTAGATGTCCTGGTGTTTCATGGGCTCACCAAGCTACAGATAACTGACTCTGACATTCCCAGTCTAGGTCACTCCAGAAATCCAGATGGATTCTGCTGCCTTGTAATTTGATGAAGTTAGGATATGCTGTGGAGCAGTGTCCAGCGAAGCCTTCTACTTCTGTGGATCACATGCCAGGCCATCCAATCAGCCTTCTTCGATGGGGGCTTTGTAGCAGTGGTCTTCCTTGCAGTCTATGTATGTGGGCTTCTACATTTGAGGTGGGCACATCATTCCACTTCTTAGTCCTCCTGACTGTGCAGGAGGAACCACAGGCCTGGCATGGCATGCCCTGGATCCCCCTTTCCTTCTGGCAGGACAGAGCTGACTCTCTGGGGCATCTCTGGCAGTCACGACCTAGACCTTTGGTCAGGGGGAGCAGGGGAAGTTCTCTTTCAACCCCAGGAGCCATTTGAACAGTCACTCCTCAGTTAGTGGCTTGAGAAGCCATTGGAGCAGTCACTCCATAGTTAGTGGTTCAGGGTCTGTCCAGTGCATCAGCCCCACAGTGTTGGCATACAGCACTGGTGAGTTATGTACACCTTCTGCACATGGACTGGGTGCAGTCCCACCACCTCTACTTCCCTCAAGCATTGGATATCATACCAAGTCATCCTTGAGGGGGTAACTGGCTTTCACTGTCAACAGGAACGATGTCCAAAGGCTTCCCTTTGTCAGTCCCAGTGTCTCTACTTAGGGATCCCAGCTGCCTGGCTTGCTGGCTAACTCCTGACAGCAGACCCCACTATCCTGACATTGGAACAACCAGGCAGCAATCTGCTCATCTGGCTTGTGGCTGTGATTTTTCCGCAGATCTTGCAGTTCCTTTAAAGCTTTGGATTTATGGCGTGAGTTATTTCCCCCTCCTTGGTGACTTTGTCACTTTCTCATCCTGCCTTCTCTGATGTTGCTGTGCTGAGGCTCAGTAGACATAGGCCAAACCCCAAAACATTGCCAGAACTCGTTGTGTCTTATTGGGTTAGGCAAGGCACCTTCCTTCAAGTGGTGTTCCAGTTCTACAGGTTTATATGCCTGTTCAAGTGTAAAATCTCAGGCTATCAAAGGTAATAAATGCTCTAGGCACCCTCCCAAATCCTCCCACAAACCCTGCCAGCACTGACTAGCCACCTTGGTGCACATTTCTTTGTCACCTCACAGACAAGTTGTTTACTCTTGTGCCAGGACCAAGCCAGGTTCTGCACACCTAACAGCAATCCAGCGATGCCAGAGAACACAATCAAACAGCATGCATGATGACGTACAGGGAACTTGGGAGCCCACACAGAAGAGCTGGGCACATCCATCCGAGAGGAGCAGAAGATCCATCCCAGAGGAGCAGAGGGAGGTGTAATCCCTAATGCTTCGCACAAGGGAGCTCACATGGCGCAAGAGGATCATCAATGCCAGGGCCGTACGCCAGCCCTGACATGTGGCCATTACCTTTATCAAAAGGTGTCCAGGCACAGTGAAGTAAAGCAATAAGCACCACAGCAAACAGCAGAAGTGGCCTTGGACTGTAATACACAGTAAGGGACACCAAGCTCCATGACCAGCACAGGACTTGCCAGTTAACAACTCTAAATGCTAACAGAATGCTCAAATCAAACCTGTTATCTCAAGCCCCTTGCTGCGCTTGGAACAGACTGTTGTGGATTGGCCCTAGCTAACAGACACCTACCCAGTTGCTCATTCATTCTCCTCCCTCGTGGTATGGGGAGAAAACAGAAAGAGTGTGAGATCTGTGGTTTGAGCAAGTGATAGTTTAACAGGAAGAGGAAAAGCTACATACACAGGCATGGAAAAGCAGGAAAAAAAAAGGAATTTTTTACTACTCCCCAGTGGCAGGCAAATGTTTTGCTCCTTCTTGGCAAGGAGGACCTCAGCTTTAGTTGAGGAGACAAATGCCATAACCACAAACATAGCATCACGGAATCACAGAACCACAGGCTGGCTTGGGTTGGAAGGGACCTTAATTACCATCTTGTTCCAACCCCCTGCCATGGGCAAGGATACTTTCCACTAGAGCAGGTTGCTCAGAGCCCCTTCCAGCCTGGCCTTGAACACTTCCAGGGATGAGGCAACCTGTTCCAGTGCCTCACTATCCTCACAGAAAAGAATTTCTTGTTAACATGCTCCATTCTTCCTCCTCCCTCTGTGCTTTTATTGCTAATGTCATGATGTCATATGGTATGGAATATCGCTGTTGTCCGATAGAATCTAATGTTCTGGCTGGGTCCCCTCTCAACCCCTTGCCAACCCCCAGCCAACTTGCTGGGTGAGGTGGGCAGAGGAGGAAAGAGAGAAAAACAGATGCTTTGCAAGCTCTGCTCAGCAATAGCCAAAATGCTGTGTTACCAACACCATTTCAGCTACAACTCCAAAGCACAGGGCTGTTAGGAAAAAAGGTGACTCCATGCCAGCCAGGCCCAGTGCACTTGTCTAGCTGAGATGCGAAGGACACGCATGTACTGGAGAAGCTGGCACAACATCATAAAAAAGTTCATAAAAGTCACTGTGATCTTATTTACAAGTTATTATGGAAATGGCTGACAGCTCCCAGGGAGACAGTTTTTCACATCTCCTGAAGTTGCTCAGAAATTCTGATGGAGTCCAAAATGCTTTGCCTTAGATTGCACAGTGGGGTTTTAGTGTTTTGAGACCACATAGACACTGATGCATTGCCACGTAGACATGAACAGCACCCACTCAACTCCAGTGCTCTGTATCATGGGAACAGCTTGCACACCATTGTTTTCAGAGATCTTCTTGCTTGAATAGGTTATACAAGAACTAAGAGCTTTTCACAAAGTGGTCAAGTGTTTATGAGCCAGGAAACAGAGAAAATATATTTCTTTTCAAGTTAATGTAAATCCAGCTGGGATGTTGAAAAATTTAACAGATGAGCTTCAGAAAGGTACACTGCTTGCTTCAAGACAAGTGGAGACATGGCAACATCTCCACTTAGAGCTCCCTCACACGCAGAGGCTACAGTCATCCTGGTTTGGCGAGGTTGTGTCAAGGGAGACGTCACTGCAGCAGCTGTTCATCTCTAGATGCTCATTTCATCCATCTGCCCTGCAACCCAGCGTGCTGTTAACTACATTTGCCTGTAAGGACATTTGTCTTCTCAGCAATTCTGTAGTGGTTAGACACACTACAGCCAACTGCTAAATGCCACAGACCATCAGGAATGACTGCAGAGAGTCATATGGGCCGTTGCATAATGAAGTTAGATGAGGTCATTTTTCTGCCCTGTTCCAGGTACTGCAGTTTGCACTGAGGAGCTCTGTCATCTCACACAAAACTTAATTAAAAAGGAAGTGTCTAAACTGTCAGAGTAAGAAAGCCCACACCTGACCTTCAGTCCCCAGGAGCCACTTTTGCTCAGTAGGTAGCTGTATGATAGAGTTTCTGATTTTATGATTCAAACACACACACATTTAGGTAAATTCGGTTTCCATTAGCATGGCTATAAATTAGGAGTGGGTTTACTGCAAAGCTATCAGACTCATTTGGCAGCAACCTCCAAAGTGCTTCATGCTAGTTGAAATTCAGTTGAAACCAAATCTCTGCTGATGTCATTCACATTCTGATGATTTTCTCCAATAGGAAATTTTTCCCCTCTGTTGGTACCATACTTGAATAAAAGTTCTTTTGTTCCTGGCCACAAGCTCACAAACCAAGTGAACAAAGGCTTTCGGCATTGGTGACCTTCAGCTTGGTTTGCTTACAGGGATTGTAAATGGGGATGAATAAACAAATGCTGCAGATTTGAGTTGTATTCTACTAAAGAAGCAGAAGTTCCTCACTCCAGTGTCATGCTGATTCCTCAGCAATCAAGTCAATTTAAGGCTATAATGCTCCTTTTCAATAGTTTTACTGACTTTAGGTAACAGATATGCAGAATATGGAATTAAGGTTGTTATGCTGTTTCTCACACTAACGGCATGTTGTGGTTTTAGTAGTGGGGAGGGGGCCATAAAGATGGCTCCTCTGAAAAGCTTCTGGAATTCTTCACCATTTCCAGCAGAGCCAATCTCGAATGGCTCTGAAGATGATGGACATGTCACTGGCCATGTTTGGGCCAATTAGAAAGGTTGGTTACGCCTCTGTGATGACATATTTAAGGAAAAATCAAAACAAAATGCGCATGCAGCTGCCTTTAGTTAGAGAAGGAGGAGGATGTGAGAACATGTGAGGGGAAACAACATGGAGGCACCAAGGTCAGAGGAGAAGGAGGGGGAGGAGGTGCTCTAGGCTCTGGAGCTGCAATTCCTCTGCAGGCCGTGGTGAGCCCATGGTGAGGTGGGGTGTCCCCCCTGCAGTCCATGGGGTCCATGAGGGATGCAGAGATCCACCCCCAGGCCNTGGATGTCGGAGGAAACTGCAGTCCAGGTGGGAGACCTGGTTGGAGAGAGAGGGGCCCCTTGCTTCCATGCTGGAGCAGTTTGTCCTTGGAGGACTGCATCCCGTGGATGAGTAAAACCCACGCCATAGAAGTTCACAGAGAACTGTCTTTCGTGGGAGGGACCCCACGGCAAATGCAGAGGAAAAAAATACTCCTCTCCCTAAGTAGGGGAAGAAGGTCTTGGAAATGGACTGACCTGAACCCCCACACCCTGCCCCCCCTTGCACTGTTGGTGGGAGGGAGGGAGGGGTGGGGAGTGGAAAGAACGGTGTCTTTTAAAGGTTTAGTTTATTTCTCATATCCTCCTTCTAACTCAGGTAGTAATAAATTTCTCTTTGCAGCTTAAGTTGAGCCTGGTTTGTCCTTGGAGTGTTTTCTCCCGGTTCCTTATCTCAATTCACAGACCTTTGTGTTAATTCCCTGGTTTTTTTCCCCCCCCTCCTTCCCTCCTCTGCCCAGCTGTGGCAGGGGAGGGAACGAGTGAGCGGCTGCCGTGGGTGCCTGGCACTTAGCCAGGGTCAAACCACGACAGAGCAATAGGTTTGTCCCAAGAAACGAGAAGGTTTATAAGAGCAAGTTATAAGTCTTTTTAGTAACCAGGTTTTGGCTATTTCAGCTCCCTGTCCAGGCTAAATGGAAGTTTGGGTATTAGAAATTCAAATGTACAGTCATCTGCCATTTCTGGTTTGCAATCTCAACTCCTTCTAAAAAAAAAATAAAAAAAAAATACAGGTTTTGGAGTCATGGAAGAACTTGAAGCTATGAAGCATCTAGTAACTGCTGTCTCAATTTATGGGATACACAAAGAAGTTATTTTGGGAGAGATGCACAACAAATTCCTATCAACACCACCTGTTTATGGCCAAGGACATGAGGAACACATCCAACCATGAAGCAATGGCCTCTCAGCTACCAGTTCAAGGTCAGACTCCCTTAAGATACCTCTTTTCCCTTTCTCAGAAATTAAATGATTCTCAGTATCTACAGGTAACATGCAAAACTGAACTCTCTCCTACCCCAATAGAGAATTCTAATTAAGACTTATATAAGATGCTCAAGGTGTTCATCATTGGAAATAATGGAGTTGAGGCTGGATGGGGCTTTGAGCAACCTGGTCAAATGAAAGATGTCCCTGCCCATGGCAGAGGAGTTGAATTAAGTGATCTTTAAAGATCTCTTTCAACTGAAACCATTTTATGATTTGATGATAAACCTCCCAGGTCTGATGTGACAAGAGAATTACTTCTATATAAATGTTTAGTAGATCACCAGTTCTAGTCTGTGAGAGGGAATCTGCTGCTCAAGATCAAAAGTGAAAAAGATCGTATAAGGGAATGCCAAGAGAAAACTGATTTGGGGCAGGCTTGAGGTGGAGTTAAGACTCCTTTGCATAAAATCAGAACTTTGGGCATGGCTCTGTAAAATAGATGAGGTGTTTTGTCAGGAGTAGAATGGAAACACTGCCTGCTTGTACCATTCATGGAGACAACAATTGAGGAAACAAGGGCACAACACTGCTCAGGGTCTGCAGTTGCTCTGCGGCAAGGAGGAGAGTAGCACAGAGGCAGTCTGGGTCCTGTGCCAGAGTATAGTCACTTCATGGTATAATATCTTTTTCCTTACTACAGTTTAATCATTTGGGCAGAAGTATTCCAAGTTGGAAAATCTGTTCATAGCTGAATTTGAAAATTTAAGGCAGAATGGTTCAGATCTTTCTGAGCAGGCAGCTCTGATACTCCCTCATATTGAAACAACATAGGAATTTTGGCAGAGCATTTACTTGGGTCAAACCCATTGCTTTCTCCTTTATCTCTATGTTTTATAACAAGGAATTTAGAAGAATCTACAAGTTCATTACAGTTCTTCAAGTGGAGGGGTTAACCCATGCTTATGTGAACTGTGGAAATACAGACTTACTTAAGCACCAGATGATCACAGGTCTTTAGGAAAATACTGTGTAATCTTGTTGTTTGGAGCTGACTCATAACACATGCACAGCATGAGCAGGGTAACCTTAAATCTGGCATTATGGTACTTGCATATGCTCAGATCTGCAGGTTTAATAGCCTATGTGTAATATATATTTATCTGTGTCTGTGTCTATATACACAATATATGTGTTTAAGCTTTGCTATGGAAAAGCAGCCAACATCTCTTTCAGTATCAACTGGGAATTACACAGAACAGTGAAATAAAGCTGCAGAAAGGTGATCTGAGATATTATTTCTGTTCTGATTTATCTTTCCTCCTTTGCCTTAATCAAAACTATTAACCCAAGATCATACCTCAGAGCTAACGCAAGCCCATGGGGAATTTCTGAAATGTTCAAAAGGAGTGCAAAGAAGCAATTTTGCTTTATTTTGCTATGATTGTAGATGTTCTGTGCCAGGTCTGGTCCCTCCTGTAGGCTCAGAAAAATTGCTTAAACAATCCTAATTGACGAACTCCAATTAACAGGCATAGGTAAACTAGCAGTAGTGTGTCAACCTCTCCATGCATGAGATGATTCACCCCCTGGAACAGACCCAACCTAGAAATTGTGCTTCTCTGAGAGTTGTGATAAAATTATTTGAATTTCTACATTCTAAAGTAACTCTTCATCTCAGTGCTGATATGCGGACATGGCTAGCAGCAACAATCCTGGTTGTAATAGGATTAAATTAAAGAGTAATAGGATTAAGTTAAGGAATGGAAAATGAAGCTTCTGTAATAAATTTCCTGATGATGAGACTCAACCTGACAAGTAAAGCTTATCACCTGACACTGAATCACTTAGGAAATATACCATACAGAAATTTGATATGAGAAGGGATTAAATCTAATGCCCCTTCTCCATCTCAGAGTTTTAATGATTTCTATCTTCTTTGCAGGCTCATGTAATTTAGTATGAAGAAAACAATTAAAAAGAACAAAAACTTTTGCCAGTTTACTTTTACAAATCACCCCCCTGGAGAAAAGGTGGGTCTCTCTCCTGTTGTTGACTCTGAACAAAATGATCATGAGTTGAAAGAGAGGTTGGAGCAAAGTATAGTCCAAATGTTCACGTGATTCACTCACATTTGCAAAGGAGAGGTCCTAGACTCCTAAGTATTTCAGGCTATTCTATAAACCTGCTTTCAACTAAAGCAAATCCTTTTTACTTATTTCAGATGCCTTTAGAATACCTTTAGTTATTTGCCTGTTGCTTTCTTGAAAACCAGAAAAGGTTGATGTGTGTGGATGATTCAGCTGAAAAAAAAAGTCTTTTAAAGACTTTAAAACTGGCTGTTCTCATATTCCTGAGAGATACTGTATTGTTACTATTTGCATTACAGAAGTTTGTATAGCTGACAAAATACTTACTCAGGAAAAGGTTAATCTGGGTCTAGGATTGTGAGTCCTAAATCAGAATTGTACCCAACTGGCAGTACATGGGATATTTACCTCCTGTCTGCCAATTTTAGCTGTAGGGGAGCTAAAGACTAGGCTTGCAGACTTCCTTTTGTCCTCAGAAACATCTGGAGAGCATGCTAAAATACAGGGTACATCCTCACTTACCATACTGTCTGCTTTGCCTATGGATAGGTGGGCAGCCTGCATCCCACATAAAGCCTTGGGCACTTAAGGACACCTAAATGATAAGAAAGGATGACCATGGGCCTTCATGCATAAGTAGACCAGGCTAAACCTTTTATTTATTTTCAGAATGTGCTCAAAACTGGTACCTGGGAGCAAATTTCATACTGAAGCAGTTTGGATTCAAGGAGAGCCTGGGCTGAGGCAATCAGTAGGCACAGATAGGATAGTTATGTGGCTTGAACAGAAATCTCTTAAAACCTGTACCAGTATCTTAGCCAGAGATCCTATTTCCCTTTTGAATAAGTGGGATTTTATTCATCAGGGCGAAGAATCACTTTATTCAATGGCAGGTCTATGAGTTGACCCTACTACAGCTTTTATTAACTTAAAGGCATGGTTTTTTGTTTCCTTGAAATTGGGTTGGTGATGTGAAGGAGCATAGAGCAAAACCAGCTATAGCTTCCTTCTTCTTTACTTTCTCTCTCTTTTTATGAAGAAATGAAGGACCTCTCCTTTTGCAGGCTGAAATTATCATCTGCCTTCTTCAGGAAGCCTTTTCACACTGGGGACACCAGGACAGGCATGTAGACATTGTTGTTTCTAGGAATGAGTTTGTGAAGTTGGACACGATAGTCACTGCCTTGTCCTTGGGCAGATCAGCCACACAGACAGGTCAGTTCTGATCGGGATCATCAACACCAAGGAGGCAGCTTTGGGAGACAGTGAGCAATTCAAAAGGATGTGATGAACTTTCTGCTGCTGTGGTAGAGTCAAACATTTCTTCATCTGCTCCTGTGTTAGGCATAGATAATAGTTTTGAATAGTAGATGTAACATGGGCAAAATTGGTTGAAAACTTCCATTTTCCCATAAATCTGCCAGAAAAAATTTCTGAAGGGCTTCCTAGTCAAGGAGTCCCTGGTACCTTCTGGTCTCTGAGAGCAGTACATCAGCTCATTTCAATGCAGCAGTACATCACAACATTTCAATTTATATCAACCAAAGAGCAATTCAGTTCTAGCTTGGCAGATATGAAGTCCAGGTAGATAACTGGCTTGAATTGGAGAACTGTAAGCATGCATCATAAAACAATTTCCTAAATCACTGATAGCAAATAAATTTGAACAGCTTCTTTATGTTGCCAAGCAAATCCAGGAAGGTAACATAGCAAGGCAGTAGAGTGAGAGAAAAATCAATTTTCATTTAACTCTGGTGGGAGTTAACTGAAGTGTGAAAATTTGGTGGTCAATTCCTGCTATAGAAGGAAACTGTTCTCGTTGTCCTGAGGGGCAGAATTGTGGAAACAGCTGATATTTTGTATTCATGGCCTAAGTGAAAAATCACTAAAATTAATTTATGTGGGTTTGATTGAAAGCAAAAAGACAAACAACAACCTAACAGCAAAACCAAACAGCCTACATATCAATTGGGGCAGTTAAATATTTTTTTTTTAACAGTTAAGAAAATACATTTAGGAACGGGCTCAGAAACTTTTTTTCTGTAAAAAAAAATTCTAAGTGTTCCATTAAAAAAAAAAGGTGGAAACAGTATTTGACACTTTTACTTGCTGAGAGCATCTGAATTTGTAATTTTTGACAAACTGTCTGATCAAAACATTTCATGCCACTCTGTTCAAGAAAGTCTGTAGTGGAGCTACAAGCTGCACAGGGACAGGTTTCTGTATGTCAAAGCAGGCACTGCTAAACAATCCTTCCACCTCACATGACAAAAAAGAAAATGTCCATGAAAGTGGCAGCAGCTGTACAAAGGAGACAGGCCTATAAAAGATGAACGAGCACTGGCAGCGTGGTGTTTTCCTCATGATGTCGGTAGTCCTGAAGAGCAAGTCCATCCCAGGGTTGTCAGGTGTTGCCTGTGTGTTCAAGGTGAGCTGATGTGAATGGAGGGGCTCTCCTGGGTGTGGAGGGCTGTGGCTCGTGCTGTGCTGCATGCTCAGCATGCTGC
This sequence comes from Pomatostomus ruficeps, assembly GCA_013400735.1. Lineage (NCBI taxonomy): Eukaryota > Metazoa > Chordata > Aves > Passeriformes > Timaliidae > Pomatostomus > Pomatostomus ruficeps. Next base: position 34,866 of record VYZT01030651.1, on the reverse strand, counting down.
ATGAACCCCTACCATGAGCCAGGTGACTGCAGTGGAAGGGTCTGCCAGCCTGCCAGTTCTCTGGCTCTGTGGTTGACAAGGGCTCTTCCTTCCAATGGGCAGGACTTTGTTGAATTTCGGGAGGTTCCTGTTGTTGCCTTCCTTCAGCCTGTCTAGGTCCCTCAGAACAGCAGTCCTGCTTCATTTTGATTTTGTCCCCAGTGTGGTGAAAAGAGGAGGCAGATGAAGAAATAGAGATGTTGTTGTTTCTGCTTCTCTGTTTTGTTCCTTGAGCTGCATACCTATGTCTGTATATGTATAGGTATTTCAATTATGCAGCAACTATAATTTGAACCTCTTTTGTGTGTATATCAACTCATCAATTCAGTGGTCTTTAGCATAGATGCTTCCAGTTTATGAGCAATATACACATTTGCAAGGGAACAGTTACAACCACAATTAAAAGTTATGGATGGTAGGTGAACCATAGTTACTCTTGCATTGAAATTCCCCACATAAACTGTATTAGCAACTTCTGCAAGTAGCGGTTGCATGGAATATATCCTTCTCTTCTTTATTTGCATTTAATCAGCATTCCTAAGGCTGATTTAAATCATGTCACACTTACAGCTCCATAATGTGGGAAGAGGGGGGAATCTAGCTTTTATATCGAATGATAACACATTATTTTACATTCTTCCCTGCAAGGAGGAAGAAACATTCTTGTCAATGGTTACAAAGGCTGCTGAGCTGCTCCTGCTGAAAACTGCTGGTTGAGCTAATGAGGAAATCAGCTGATCTAAAGAGTTGCTCCTTGAAAGCCCTTGATGCAATCAGTACACAGGCCTAAGCTGTGCTTCGCTCTGCATTATCCAGCCATGCTGATGGCCACAAAGTGTACCTATATTCAATAAGCTGAAAGTACATGTGTGTTGTCACTTTGTCTCCACAGGCTCAAAGGAAGCTGAGGGAGCCTCCAGACTCCATTCGGAGAGCACACCACACAAATGGTATAAATTTCTTTTTTGTAATCCTACAATTATGAACCAGATGAGCGCCCAGTTAATTTAGTGAAGGCTGAAAATGCCTATAAATCACAGTATGCAGTAGCTTCAAAAGGTTCTTATATTCTCTCTTTCTAAGCTTTTAAGAATAATGTTTTTATCACTGAACCATACATTTTCCATATAAGTTTGTAGATTACAGGCAATAGTTATATACTCTATTGTATAGTGTAGTCTGTTCTCTAACTATTGTATTGCAATAGCTATTAGCACACTTACGTTCATCCTTTTTGACAATCCATAGCACCAGTCACAAGAGCAAGTAGTTGTAAGATTTACTGTCTGTGAGCACATCTTAATCTAAAATACCCTTGTGATTTATTACAGAGACATTTTAAACCCTAATGTATTAATGTCTACAGAAATGCTGTTTTAATGCTAATGGCCCTATTATTCAATTAAGAAACATATATGTTTTCTCATTCTGCCCTTATGTTCCAGGTCTTACTTTTATTTCTGTTCTATTGAAGTTTTGTGCATGTGATGTACCCACCCATAGTCAGTACTGGGAAAAGAACCAGTCTTGTTATAGGAGAGATAGTGATGATTGTTTTTAGCATAGGTGAAGGGTTAATGGGGATGTAAGAGGTTTGTGTTCAGGTCAGCCAAAGGGACTCCAAAAACGTACCTCACAAAGGAATGGTTTTCACAGCCTAATCAGAACACACATTTTGGAATCACTCACCCAATACAGCACCTCGAGGCTGCTATATAAACTGTAAGTGATACACTGATAGCTCTCTCTTTCCTCCCCGTGTTTTTAGCACTTACACCTGTACTTTGTGAGTAGGCTTTTGGCCTCTTGGGCACTCTGTGAGAGCATGTGCTCATCTGATTGGGCCTCTCAGGGGTCTGTGTGCTCCCTTGCTTAATTTTTGTGTCTGGCTTGGGTAGAAACAGGTGCCGATGTACTGAGAGGGGGAATATGCAGAATTCTGTGCAGCTGGGGAACTTCACAATCCAAACAGACCGGGTGAGCTGCATCTCTCCAATGCAGTGATAATAAGAGCTGTTCTGTTGGGAATAGTAAGATGATTTTGGAAAAGTCCAGCACTAAGGCTGGTTGTAAACTGTTTCTCACTTTAGCTTTACAGTGGGGATAGTCATTGTGCAATATTTCTCACTACAGGAATACTGGCATTTGCATTTATGAAAGTCAACTGGAATGCCTCTTCACTTGGAAGACATCTAAATGCCTCTAGTCAGTACTCAGGAACATAACTCTGGGGAGTGAACCAGGGAGCAAGAGCAGGTTTATTTTCCAATAGTTGATCGAAAAAGGTATGTCTCGGTCTGCCCTGAACATTTGGAGAATTGTCAAGAGCAATCCTGAGCAGGGAAAACATCCCTACTGTTGCACTGTGCTCCAGATGCCTTTTAAAGACTATCCATTACACAAGGGGTATTCCTTGGGGTGGCTCTGGTGACAGGGAGCTCCCAAATGCAGCTCCTGGGAGTTGCCTGGCAGCACAGCATGCAGTCAGAGGATATGAGGGTTGTTTGACACATGCTGGCATGGACTGAAGTCAGTCAGATGTCCAGGATCCTGCAGCATAATGGTCTTTAGAGTCACTTATAAATTAAGGGAGTCTGGTGTGATGGATGGGAATGGACACTCTAAAACTATTCTTCAAACTCAAATATCTTCTCACTGCTGTGCACAGCCCATAAATCATCACAGCTTTCTGTAGCTATTCATTTCCTGAAGAGGTCCACTAACTTATTAGGGGAAATGCTACTGAAGAAATTTTCCGTGCCAGCGGCCAGACCTTAGCTGGGCATCTTCTAAATATGACGAATGTGTTGTCTCCTATGTGCTCCCTTTCTAAGATAAAATCCAAAATGATTTCTCTTCCATGAAATGATCAAGAAACTGCAGGAGAACATCTCTTTGAGTGTAGCTAGCTGGCCACTGTCAAAAGCCAGCCCAGAGCTGTGCCAACATGTGCAGGTGGTGTCATTACATTGCCCACAGCCTCTGTGGTCTTTTCCTATGCAGAACACTGGAAGACGAGCAGAGTTGTTCTGACTCTGGGACCACACCAGAGCCCACACAGCATGAGTAACCCTGCCAGGGTAGGCAGGTTGTCTGCACTTCACAGAGGTGTTTACACCACTGTTTGCCCGAGGTGAAAGCTAAAATAACTCCCACTTTTGGAGTAAGGGCACCTTTTCCATTTTGCAGCATGTGCAATGAAAGAAAGATCTTGTTGCTCCCATTAAAGGTTCTTGCTGACTCAAGCAGTCCTTTGCACCTACAAAGGTTAAAAGAGTAGTACTGGCTGCCAGATCTAATAGTAAGGGCAAGATGAAATGGTTTACAGGATTACAGGATAAATCAGTGCAGATATCTAATTTTCATTGAGAATGAGAGCTGTAGGAGTTTTCAACTTCACCTGTGAAAATTCTTTCCTTAAATGTTAGCTGAATGTATTTTTCAGGCATTCACAAGGTTTTAGCTAAAATGCAAAATCATTATTTGGACAATAGTTTATACAATAATTACATTTGCAATTATTCATTTCAGTGCAGTTATGGATAGAGAGACCCTAATCCACACCCTTGTTGACTCAGCTGATCTGCCTTCCTATATTGACATATTTTAAATTGGTAACACAGCTGCTGAAGTTTAAATCTGTTAATTTCCGTGGAAAATTAATATGCTGCAGGAGAATACATTGTAATCTATTTTATCTTTCGTATCACAAAATTGTTTTTACTGGTGGATGCTTTGCAAGTCAATAAAACCCGGCCAACTTGACTTCCCAATCCTCTGCTGAATATGCTGTCAGTTAGGAGTAAGACTAAATCGATTTTACTTGCAAATTGGACAGATTTGATGTGGAGTCATTGATCAAATACAGATCAAGTACAGCCCAAAAAACTTGGGCTTTTTTAAGAGAGGAATTATATTTCAAATTTAATAATGCCTTTTAAACATGCAGCCATCACTGCACTGTAAATAAACAAGTAACTATAGCTACCTGGTTATTTCTCCCCTGAATTCTTGGTAAATAAAAGAGGGAAGAAGTGATTTTAAGAAATGCCCAGCACATATTCTGTGTTACACTTTAAGCAGCATACAACACAACTGCTTATTTTCTGTTTCTTAATTTCTAAAGCATTTCTGCTCAAAAAGGACCATGTTTTTGCTGCAAGCACATTATCTAGAAATCTGGCTCTCAGGTTACTGCTGGGTGCAAGTTTCTGTTGTATTCTATGAGTTGGTATCTTAAGAGGCTGAGCTTAGTGAAAAACAACAGCACTTATCTGAACTGGAGACTCCAGGGGACACTCGACATCAAGGCTTTTGTTGCTGGCAGCACAAAAGGAACTGCATTAATGAGCTTTAAAGTCACATTAGAATGTCATAAAAATCAAAGTTCTCACAGAGTGTACTTAGCAAGATCTGCTCCCTGGATAGACCCATGGCTAAAAAATTCCAAAATGGGTTTCAGTTAAAAAATATTTAAAGTTCCTTTACTACTTATTTCCATTTTCCAACTATTTGTCCCTGGCACTCTAATAATGCTGAGCAAGAAATTAATAGGGAATGATTTATCGGTGGACTTCACTGGCTTTAGGTGCTCGTTGTTAACCATTTTCTCAGAGTTCATTCTGTATTTCAAATCCATAGATGAGTAATTCCAGAGTGATATTTGGTCTCTAATTAGTTGGCAAAGAGCTCATTGTGCCTCCTGAATGCGACTGATGGATGAGAGTTTAAACAGATGTGTATGGCATGTGGTTGGCTTATTCTCTCATTGGATGCATTTAATAGGATAATTGTGTTTCGGTGTAAAATACTGCATTTAATTTAAAGGTTATGGCAGAGTTCTCTGAATCTTAGCTACAGTGGGAAACATCCATGTCAGTGGGGATGTGTCATCTGTGACCAAAATTGACTAACAAAATGCTACAGATAAATAGCCCCCTGATTTCACATTTTCTGTTACTTTCCCTTCAGGTGGGCTGAGACTTTATGGTCATGCTTAAAATCAGCTTTTTGTGATGTGCAGCTCTAGTCTGGTTAAAGGGAAGAGGCCAATGAAAGACAAAGACCCCCAGAGGGGGTGTCAGGGCTCTGCCCTTGCCCTCTTGCATGGGAGGAAGAAATGGAGGTTGCTGGCAGTGGGAGCTGACCTTGCACACACACCGTGTGGGCACCAAGGTGTGCCGGGGAAACTGCAGGAGAAGCTTTATTTTAGAAACTGTACTTTGAGACTCCCGGGCTGCCCTGTGTTACCGCAGCGAGTGGTGTGCGGGTGAGTGGTGTGCTGGCAGAAATGCCTCCCGGGTGAATACACAGCTTGTGGCTGCTATTTTTGGAACAGTCAAAAACCATTGAGAAAGAAGCTCCTCCCAGCTGCTCTCTGCGCTGTTATTTTGCATCCTTTTGTGCACTGAGAAACCAGCTGAGGGAAGGCTTGCGGACACCTTCAGGGCGGAAGAAATGAACATTTTTGGCCTTTTAAATAATAAAGCAGGAAAAATAAGACAACTTTTCAATTCTTTTTAAGAGGCCAGGACATGCCTCCTGTCTAAGCAATTTTGCTGATGCCAGGTTGATGACATTGCAGGTGGAGTAGAGGCAGTTGTTTTCCCTTGAACTCTTCATAGCCTCCCTGCCTCCCTTTCTCCCCATTTCCCTCACACACACACTCCTTGTCCATACACGGAGCAAATCAGTTAGTAATATCTGACTTGTAGGCTTGCCAAATTATTTTTAATAAGAGTCACCCCAGTGCCAAAGCCCAGGACAACATGCAAAACTCAGATTTTATTTTGGGGTCTTGGATCATATATGGTTTACTTGAGCTTCCTCCTGTAGAGCAGACTTGGAATGACAGCACCAGAAACTTGTATCACATACCACATGAATGGAATCAGTTGTCTCTTGTCCAGGGTCTGTGGTTATCCATGCTTTCAGGTAGATGCTGGGAGAAAAAAGCAATGGCAAATAAGAAAGAAGGTCCAAGTGCAAAGATCGGGGCTGCAGAGCCATGCCATGCACTGCGTCCGCTTCCCCAGCTCTCTTGCTGATAACATCATGCACCTGTCGTTTCTCCTGCTCCTAATTCCCGTTAATCATTGTACCAGCCACAATACACCTGATGTCATGAATGCTGGTAGCCAGTAGCATTAACAGTGTGCTTCACACTCTGCTGATTTCAGCACAGCCCAGTGGGAGCCAGACCTTGCAATTCACCGTGTTGAACCTCATGAGGATCCCAAAGGCCCATGTCTTGAGCTTGTCCAGGTCCCTCTGGATGATATCTCATCCGTCAGGCATGTCAGCCTCACCACTCAGCTTGGTGGTGTCTGCAGACTTGCTAAGGGTGCACTCGATCCCACTGTCTATGTCAGTGATGAAGACATTGAAGACTGGTCCCAGTACAGATCCTTGTGGGACACCACTCGTCATGGATGTCCATTGGGACTCTGAGCCGTTGACCATTACCCTCACTCACCAAACAGTCCTCCCATCAAATCCATGTCCCTTCAATTTAGAAAGAAACAATGTTGTCAAAGGCCTTACAAAAGTCCAGAGACTTCATGATATCTGTAGCTCTTCCACTGTCCACAGATGTAGTCTCTCCATCAGTCTATATATGTAGACTCCTGTCAAATAGGGTTCTCAAGGACCCAGCTCAGTGCTACTGAGTGTAGTAGAAATTGTGTCTATCCATCTGTCATTATCTAAATATCTTAAAAACTCATTAACTAATTGAGTTGCCACTGTTTTTGTCAGGGATGAATTCAACTCATTGCCCTGAGATAAGTTTTCCTCCCGTTATTTATGTGGCTGTAAACATTCAGCTCAACATGACATCAGCTCTCTTTCCTCAACAGCTGCAGTAAGATTTATGACAGTGTTTCCAGCAGCATGTTTCTTCTGCTGTTAAAGAAGAGACAGAGAAGATGAGCACATCAAAGACGTGCCCTCGTCTAGCACAAGGCAACAAACTTTACATAAAGCAGCACATCGTTTTTGTCTTCCATTTGCTGCTGATGTGTTCTTTAATGTGGCAGCAGCTGTGACAGGAGCAGTGAAAGTTCCTGACCTGTACCCTCCAGTTAGTGTTGGCAAATGCTGCAAAAATGCTGTGGGATGATGGACATGCAGTCTCTTTAGGCAAAAATTATGCTCTAGAAAACCTTACTTAGAGGGTTTAATTTGGCTGCATAGATGAGTGACTTCCACTCAATTGGCCTATTACCATGTCTCCTTCCTCTCACTTGGGTGAAGGAAGGAGATTGTCATGTATTTTGACAATGGTGTCTGCTTTGCCAGCATATCTCCCTCGTGCTTTTCCTTGTGCTGCCCCACAATAGCTTGCTGATGCTCTCCTTCATCTTACCTCTGCACCAGAGTGCTGCAAGTGACTTCACTCATGAGTCTTTGCAGCTGTACATGAAGTGTAAACCCTCTGTTCCAGATAGGAGATGAGATCACTGCAGTAGAGAACCAATTCATCCCAAACTGGGACTGCAGATAAGGAGAAAGTATTTAAATTTGGTGTTACAGGAGTCAGAAAATAAGGATGGAGAGAGTTCAGTGCAAACTCAACTCTACCAGTGGTGTTCATAGCTAAGTGAAGTAAAAGCAAATAATGAGGTAGCCAACCTTATGGCTTGAAGACCATCAGGTCGAGAATATGGCAAATGAAGGGCAGGAAGGAAGTGTCTGAAGACAAGAAAGAGAGATCAGAGGGGAAGTTCAGAGACAGGTTTCACATCTTGCTGAAATGCAATCAGTGTGACTGCTTAAAGGTGAAGACTGCTGATCATGATGGCTTGGTGGGGTTAACACATGATCACAATTTGTTTGTTCCTATCTTTAAGAAAGCACAAGACCTCCTCAGCACAAAGCTGAGGCTTTTGTAGATGTGAGGGAAGAATGGCATCTTTTCAGTTGAAACTACTGCTTACACTAGCTAGGTCTTCTGTCCAGCTCCTGATATGGCTTCATATTCAAGGAATACTTTCAGGTACTCTCTTAATCAACACCCCACACAGGGCAGAATTGTGGAATTTCCCATTGGCTGCCGGGGATCAAAGGGATCCAAATATATTTATTTTGCACCTCTTTTAGTTCTTTTAGTTATTAACAATGTTCTTTAAATCAAAGTCATCAGTTATTTCTGCACAGATGTTGAGAAAAAAATCCATATTTATATGCTTTGTCATCAAGCAACTTCAGTTTACTGGTTTGGAAATGATAAAAAAGAGACTTATCAATTTTCAGTATTAGGCATATTATGACAATTATTCTTTCTTCCGTGTTCCCTGTGACAGCTCTTCAGACAAGCATCAATCAACTGATGTTTTCCAACTTCAAAGGCAGTGTTTGGCCTATGACATCACAGACCTGTTCGTCAAGGAAGATATCCTCAAGAGACAAGGTGGCATTTAGATGTTGTGACTTCCCTGGTAAATATACTTGTTCAATAAACAAAGCAAGTAAATAACATCATGCTTGGAGCTTCCTAAAAGCCAAAACTATAAATTACTAGTAACTTTTGGCAAAGCTTAATTTATGCATTCCCATTCATGCAACAGTCATGTCTGACTGGATCTGTTTACAAGTGATCTCAGACTAATTTCTTCTTCAGTTCCACTGATGCATACAGTAATAATCTCTATTTTTGCTAGTGAGTGTATAAGGTGAATCAGTTCCATATTATTCTCCATCTTTCCTCCCACCCTTGGGTTAATTATACACCTAGAGGGAGATGAAGGTAGGAACTGGCACTGAACAGAAGCATTTCATTACCAGCTTCAGGTAGGTATATACAGATATATTCACGGAAATTCAAATTTATACCACTTTTTCCTCATGAAGTGTCTGCAAAAAAACCTAACAAAACCAACAACCAACCAATCAAAAAAAACCCCAAAACACAAAAAACCAAACCACTAATCTCCCATAATACTTTACTCCCATGTTGTATTTTCTGAGGAAAAACAATAGTTAGAACATTTTAGAAAGGAAAAATTATTGGAAGTTTGAGACTTCTGCCAAGACAAGCAATTAAAAACCTTGGTCTCTGCCTCCACAGTGCCCCAGGATGAGGGAGATCCAAATGACAGCAAAAGTAAAACATGTAAGAACCTTCCACGTAGGTCACACAAAACTTTCCCTGTATAACTCTTCCAATTAGCACCATTTGATTCCATTTTAATCTTTTGATTAATAGAATAAGATGCGTTCTTTTATCCTAAATCTTATCTGAATAAAACATAGGTACCTGGTTAAGATAAGGGAGCAAGAGGTGAACATTGTTCAGCAAGAAGTGAACATTGTTAGCAATGACTGCTCTGGGTGTGTTGAGCTTACCATTCTTTGGGTCTGCTGGATGCTCTTCCACAGCACTGCAAGGGCCAGGCTGTAGGTTGTTGGTCCTTTGCCAAACCTGGAGTGAGTTTCCCCTTGTCATTTCTCATCTGTAGCTCTTAGCTGGTGAGTAGGGAGAAGAGATGAAACTCTGGGATGACTCTGAGCGTGCCACACTGTGCCATATATTTGAACAGGGAAAGCCCACAGAAAATTTCTAGGAGTTGTAAGATTTTGTTTGCTGGTGATACAGTTGCCTTTAACCACTCTTGGTCTAGCTGTGCAAGCCCTTCAGGGAGTGATAATTTATAACTAACACATTTTAGAAACCCATGAAGAAAGACCTAAAATAGAAATTCCCTCTGCAATGCCCCTTTTTTAGTGTCAAAATGTTGGAAGGATTTGATCAGTTCCTTGTTGGAGAGGTGAAATGTCATTTTCCTAGTCCAGTAGAAACACAAGATATTAAACCTTATATTGTCACTGATGCAGGACTTTTTCCTACATCCATTATTTCCAGGTCAATGTAAGAGATGGTTGGGCTGGATGTTTGAGGCTACTTAGTTTTATATGGTGACCATCAAAATCCTGAGAGAGTGTTTCTGTATGCATGGAAGTACCTGAAGCTACCTGCCCATCGCTGACTCTTATCCACTTAACTACATTTCTGAACTGTTTTAGGATTTGTAGTTCTTTGGTCTGGACTATTCTTGTACAATTCCTGGAGCGGAATTGAGGAGGCAGCAAACCTCCCTTGTATCTCCTATTAGCATCTTGCCAGCTGTATTTTAGAGGTGAAAAGTGAGATATGTGCGCCTGGAGAAATCAAATGGTGGGTTCCTGGAACAGACTGTTCAAAACTTCTTGTATTTGTACAGAGAAATGTTTTAACGGGTACTCCCTGATGAAGGACAACTTAGACTGGTCCCCATGCTAATGAGTAACTCAGTGTTTAGATTCAAACAAGTTTGGTACCATTATTTCCCCACAGTCCCCTTTCAAAAATACTTTTAAAAGGTGAGCCTCATCTGACCAAATGGAAACACCTACATATATGATCTCATCATCTCATCTGCTTTTGTAATCAATGGGAGAGTAATGGGCACTTCAGCTCATTCCAAAATAGGTACTGAATATATGCCAGGTATGTTGCAAGTGAATGTTTCTCTCTGTAGGGTAGAAAGAGAGCCAGTGGGGAGTATTTCAGATACAGCTATTGATACTATGGATGTTTAAGGCTAGATTCCTTGGACTCATTCTGGCAATGCTTAGGAAGACCTTTGGAACTGAGATTTACTGCTAGGCTTCTTTTTATTTTTTAGTTATGTGGTCTGAAATTGTGGTCCTTAACTTTTCATAAAGGGAGGCAAAAGAGTTTAAAACACTTTGAGCACAAAAGTTGCATAATACTACTATACTAGTGGCTATAATGGCTTATAATTAAGCTTTCCACCATGCAGTCCGTATAATAACTACTATATTCATTGTAGTGCTTGCAACTGATGCTAAATGGTGTCCGTAGACATATTTTCTTCACCTTCTTCTCTGTGATTCAGAAGTATTCATAAAACAACACAAGACATGGCAGATGACATTCTCCTCATAATTTGCTTGGTGCTGGTATACACTAAGTAAGGGCTAACAAGAAAGGAATTGGAAGAATTATGTCAATACAAACCTGCATGTTCAAGATCAGAATTTGGCCCTTTTTATTTCTTCTAAAGAGACAGGCCCCTAATTAGGCAAGTTCTTTTGCAGTAACACTGGTGGGAATAGTATCGAGGATTGGTTAAATTACTCAGTAGCTTTCTTACCAGCACCCTCATTCTTAGATCTACTGAAAGTAATGTTAATCAATATACTTTTCTGCACTTACTGTAATAACCCTTTTATACTAAAAAATTCTTCTTGCTCTGAAATGCCAGCAGATAATAATGTCTATGAGTGAGCTATATATTTGAAATCTGAAAGAACAGCCTCACAACACAACAGAACAGACATGGGACTTTGAATGAAATCCAATTTTTCCTTCCAAGCTAATGTTCTGTTTATTATCAAGAGCAGTGAGTGCTAAGAGATCTTTTGCAGACATCCAAACTGAAAAATAGTGGAGTGATTCAGACATCAGAGGATGCATAATACAACAGCAAATACTGATACACTAATTGCTGTGCTGCTCTTGGGTTAATTGAAAAAAATCTGTCACTATTTATTCCCCTACGACTAATGTCTAGCTTACAGGCAAGCACTATTAGTGGCTGCCTTAAAAATTAATTGACCATATCACATTACTGAGAAAAAGCTGCACTCAAAAGAGTTGCATGAAATTCCTCATTGTATTTCTCTGCAAAACCAACAAGGGTAAGTCATTAAAGGACTCTTAAGGCCTTTTCACACTTCAGTTGCATGAAGAATAGAAAGACATAGGAATATGACAACATTTAATGGAGTGACATGTTCATACTAATTCCTACACTGCAAACAGCCACAATATTTTATGATTATAAAAATCATAATCAGACCAGGAACCACAATGTTGGATGATCTGAAGATCCATAGAAAACCAGTGCCTCCATTTGTAATCCTTAGCAGCCAGGTCTGACTTGGTCATGCCTTCCTTTGTGGAGGAAGAATTTCTGACTTGCTTGGATAGATACTGCTTCTTCCATCACCTCCATTCTTAAATATTTGCTTCACTCACAGCCTGAAGGACTTCTTGAGTCCTGTGGTCCGAAGGCTGAGTTAGTGAAGCCCAGCCCTTCTGTGCCTGTCAAGCCCTCTGTTAATTCAGTGCAGCATCAGACTTCAAGGGCCCCCAGGGAAGAGTTAATGCAAACCAGTAAATGCCATGTTCTAGCAAAGATGTGAATGAAAGTGCTAACCTAGCACTGCCCCTGACTCTAGTGCCTAAGCATTGTGCTTTTTCATAGAGGAATGTGGATCCTTCTGGAACTCAGAGAGCAATGAAAAGGGGAAAGCATGCAGAATCGTAACAAACAAAGCTCAGAGGACCACAGCAGGAGAGTTGTTAAAGCCGTCTGTGAAGGTTCGTGTTCTGCCTCTTGGTCATGTTGTTCTCTCAAATATGCAGCAAATTGAAGACACCCCATTAATTCTGGGTTTACACGAGCACATATACCGGTTTCTGGGAAATTTTCAAAACCACTTTATTATATCAGTCCCTTCACAAGTAATTATCAACTGTTTGAATTTGTGTATATTTTATCTCTTGGAAAGTTTTCTGCGCTTATTTTACATGTTTAAGAAAGAATTCCACCAGCAAACTCCTCAAAGATTTGCTCCAGCTCCCTCTGAGGTGCAAACAATATTAGCAACATGTTAGTTACAATAGGATTATTAATAGTTCAAGAAATATCAATTGTTATATCAAAAAGAAATTAGCCATTGGGGCAGTTTCAGCTCTGTTATTATTTCTCTAATCTAAACCATAATTGCAATCCCCTAAGCAAATCAATACCATAACAAGCAAACTCAAATGCTTTCAGATCTATCTTACATATTACAGTGATCCAGTTCCAAAGCAGTTATTAACAGAAATAAAATTATTAATCTGAATGCTTTTCATGTCCTTGTGAAATATCCTTTCTGATATATCCCAGTCTTTGTCTACAGGAAAGGAAAGAAGAAAAGATTGCTTTCCTAATTAAAGTAGCCTGGTCAGAACAGAGTGGATAACAGAAGTCCAATTAATGGCAAGAGAGGCAATACTGAATTAAGGCTCTTTGAGAGACCAATAGATTCAGCAGAAATTCAGGTCATGTCGCCCCCTCATTCCTACCAGTCTATTTTAGGATTTTTAAGTAGTCAAAGTCATAGAATTCTGTTTGATATCCAATGAATGGAGGGAAATTGTCTATGTATTAAAGCAGTACTCATCCTATTTTGGAATCTCCAGGTCCCTTTTTGCTGTGCTTGCTCTGCTTCAGCTTTTCTAGCTTTGCTATGGGCATAATATTTAGTCACCTCCCAGGACTGTTGTGCTTTCCAGCAAGGTGGCCCACAAGATGTAGTGGTGCCTGGGACAGTCCCACCTCAAGGACAGGACTTTCTGTTTCTTTTTGTTAAGCTTTATGAGGCTTCTGTTGTCTCATTTCCCCAGCCTTTCAAGATCCCTCTATGAATGGCAGTGCAACTGCAGGTGTTACCAGCAACTCCTCCCACTTTATCTGCAAATTGCTTGGGTTGCAGCCTGTCCCATCATGCAGGTCATTGATGAGCATGTTAAACAGCGTTATCCCCAGTATCTATCCCTGAGGTACACCACTAGTGACTGCTCTCCAGCTGGACATTGCGATGTTTGTCAGAACCATCTGAGCCCAGTTCAGCCAGTTTTCAGCCCACCTCACCGCCCATTTATCCAGCCTGTACTTCACTGGTTTGCCTATGCAGATGTCACGAGGGTCATTGTTGAAAATCTAACTAAAGTCAAGATTTAACAGTGTCAGCTTCTTCACCCCACCCACCAAGACAGTAATTTCATCAAATAAGGCTGTCAGATTTGCAAAGCATGATATCCTCTTCCTAAATCCAGGCTGACTACTCCTATAATCACGTTTTCATTCATATGTGTGTTAGGAAGTGGTTTCCAGGAATACGATGCATTTGTTACTATTCTGTCACAGAACATGCATGGTGAATGTGAAGTTTTCATCTATAAATATTTGTTTATGCATATAAACATGTATATATACATACAGGGGAATCAGAACACATAAATCTGCAAAGCCATAGGTGGTAAAATTACTAAATACTCATGGGAAGAGTTTTAAAGTAGGAATTTGTAAGAGAAAAATTGCTGATGCACATGTAGGGCTATAAGGTGCTATATATGGTTACTCTCCTGTTTAGATTTACATGGCCCTATTTGTTCTATCTTCTTTTGTGTTAGATAAACTCAAGAAGGAGACTGAAAGTCATCTCCTAACAACTACTTTCAGTTCTCTGGAGAGGCCCACAGCTACCCTGCTCACGCATCTTGACAGTGAAATACTTGTACTTAAAGAAAAGAATAATAGCTCCAAGGTTTGTCTTTCTTCCTGTCCTCAGCACAAGAAAGGATTCCTTTAGCAGTGTATTCTTTCCCCTTGTCTGATCAATGAACTCCCCTATCTGTTATCTGTGGTCTTTGCCCATTAATCTCTTATCCAGTAAATCAGTTTGATTTTGACATTCTTTGTCTTTTGAACAAATCCTCCAGGGTGGAATCAGATTTTGCTTTCTAATTCTGGAAACGAGTCAAATGGAAAGGTTCCTCTAAGTTATATGACAATTTTGGGACTGTATGCATAGAACTTCTTTAATCTTTTGGACACAGGGGACTTTTTTTCCATGTCTGTGGCATACTGCACAGCTCTACTTGATGCACAGGGCTGTCTGTTGCCCTCACATCTCCTATGTTGGGCTGAAGCTCCAAGGAATTGAAATTTGATAATCTCTCTGTCAAGACTGGAATTTGACAAACACTTTGGACTTAATAATGTGGTAACTCAGCAGCATATCGCATGGTGGATTAAAAATTTAAGTTCAGGGGGTCCAACTGCTTGGTGGGATGGTAGTGTTACATTTAGGCGTGGCATAAAATGTAAAGTGTGCGATAGTATTCCTGCAAAGCATGGAAAGAACTTTTGATCTCTCAGGGAATATTGCTCCTACAGATTTCTGAGCTGCCCTGCAAGCTGGAAGAGCTCCTTCCCTCAGCCTTACCCCTGCATCATTCTGGCAGATATTTGTGGGTCCACAAAACTTCAGTGGTGGAAGTTCAGCTCACTGGCTGGGTTTCCCATAACAGCCCATACTTGGTGAATTGACACAAATGAAGGGGTGTTCTGGGGACATGAATGAGCAGTCAGGGGCAGACTGTGCTTAGAATTGCAATGACATGGAGTTAAAAAATGACCTGGGATTGTCTCACAAAGGCATTGAGAGGGAAACTAAATATCTCATCCTTCATAGCATGTGGGGTTTTAAGTTTCACCAGGATGCAGCTTGAATTGATGCAACTCCCCAAACAGGAAAAGAAGTCCCATATAAACAAAATAAACCAACCTACTTAGTGCAAGGCTGCACTTTAGAAAAATCAATTGGCTCCAGAAATTCACTGACTCAGAAGAAACAGTGACCTTGTGAGCAAGGCATCAAAGTTAAACACATCAAACCGTGGTCTTCTTATAAAGTAGCAGACAAGTTGTGGCCTCAACTTCCATCTGTGAAAGATGACCATCCTGTGTCCCAGCTTTTTAGATCTCGGTTATGTGCTGGGATACCTCTGCAGATCATGGCATGATTAACACTTACAGAAACTCACCTGGAAAATGGTATATGGCTAAACAAATTCCCAAATATTTGGAGTTACTCCCCATTGGAATTTGTATTTAGATAAGTGGCTTTCTGGTTTTAAGTGACTGTCATGTGTTGGTCTCCTCCTGTTTTGGTGTTATGCCAACTGCAGCAGCTGGAGAGCAGCAGCACTCCCTCCTTGTCAGAGAGAAGCAGCAATGGCTCTGCTTACAGAAATCTTCCACGGGTGGACCCCACCAGTTTCCTACACAAGAGACATGATCAGTAAATCTTGCACCATTTTTGATACCACTTGTAGCCAGTGTCACTTGTCCAGGTGTGAAGCTGTCCTGTCCCCAAGTGCTGCTGTATGGCTGGAGCCCACCCATGGTAATGTTGTAGCCACATGCACTAGCCTTCTTTTTTTGTTGTTGGTCTTCTGGGATCTCTTCATTGACTGCTTTGACCTTGTCCATGGCAAGATGGCTTGGGCAAGGTTTTTGGAACACTCCCCTGGGGGAGTTCTTGTCTCCTGACTCTTTGTTTCCACTATTTCTCAGCTATGTGTGTCTGTGTGCAACTGGAGAAACAATGGTGTCTCTACAAATTAATTCTCTCTTATATTTATTTTTCTAGAATAATATATTTATAGTTACCTGAGCTGCTGCTGCCCTTGCAGGCTAGTGTGAAGTCAATCACTCCCTGCCACTTTTCATCATGCTGTTTTTTCAGTAAATTGCTCCAAATGCACTTACCTTGCAAATTGCACAGCACGAATTCACTCTACCTTAAGGGTCATTTTAAAAATAGTTTTCAAGAAGGTTTTTTTTTCTAGTTCAAATTGCTTCTGTTCTCTTTAAAATAAAGGAATACTGCCTATAGTGGCTGAGAAAAATCCTGAATTTAAACATGCTTGTATTTCATTCTGTTTCAAGTCTGGATCCAAAGTAGCTGGCTAGAGCTTCTTTTACATTTTCCTTCACTCCCTTTAAGATTCCTGTATTTTCCTGAGGCTTGTTTATGTGCAGTGAACAGAAGAAAAATGTACTCTCATGCAAGGGAGGGAACCTTTTAGTGAGTAATTCATATTGGGAATAATCCAATTATAAGAATTCTTTGAAAAAAATAATGAATTCTGAGCTACCTTTTTGCACAGTCAGTGACTAACTTTGAAGAGGTAGAGAAATTTATGTAACTCGTGAATCTGTTGAATTCTGCAACTGATGTTGAATGGCAGATGTCATTTATTTAAGCACAAACCAGGTTAGTCCTTTTCTTACCCTTTGCTTGCCCTGTCTCAGAAAGACCAGGTTTGGGGTTTATGGCCAAGGTGCTTGACCTCCAAGCATTCATGCACCCTCCATTCCAGGAAGCCCTGTGGCACAGGACCCAAGGCTGGTAAGATGGGACTTTTGTACCTACAGCAGCCTCTGCTGGCACAGAGCTGCACGGTCCAGTGAAGCAATGTGCTTCAGAGGGAAACTGTTCTTTGCGTGCCTTTCAGGCACCCAAAATGAAATTCAGCAATTAAAAGAAATAAGGAGCTTCTGTGTTTTGTCATTTGATCACAGCTACGCTTGCTTCCTACCAGCTTGTCAAAGCCTACTGACAGTGGAAGGATCCTGCCAGTCTTGCTGCCAGTTCCTCTAAGAAGCAGCTCTAGATAAATTCTTCTTTATGTTTTCTCCCAAACAGACCTGAAGCAGAACCCTGGATCTGAACATCTCCAGAGGCAACAAGAAAGGAGTGTTCGTGCAAATCAGAATTGAGTTCTGCTTGATTCTGGGTTGGAAGTAGTGCCAAAATGTAGAGTAAGCCTTCAAGGGACTTGGTGAAGTCCAAAACCCAGAGCCAGGTCTGGATCTGCACAGTGTGCCTGAACAGTCACAATGCACTGGGTGACTGGCTTGCCAAGATTTTGCTCATCTGATAAGCTGCAAAAATATGTATTCTCAGACCATTGTGAATGTGAAATAAATTCCATTAGCGCAAACCTGCTTTTATGTGAGAAAATGCTTTTAGAGGGATTGAAACAACCACTTTTAACTTCATATTTTTTTAAGGGGCTGAGAGCCATCCATCAGCCTATGGCTGAGTCACGAGCAGCAGCCCCTTAGGCATCAGTAGATTGATTGCTTTTCTTTGGTGAGCGTCGCTGCTTGCACTTTGATATAGCAATACCTGCATTTGCAATGGCCACATATCAAATGGCACCACAGCTGACTACCCAGCATTGTCTTCCACAGCCAGGTTTGATGGTCTGTTTTGATAGCTGTAGCCTTGCACATTGTAATTGCTTTCTTCTGGAAGAAAAGTTCTTAAGGTTATCACTGAAATCCATTATTAGAAAACATGAAAATAATTGCTCAAGACCCTGATTTTCACCTGATCTTTTCATCCTGAGAGACACTTGTACCCTAACTGGGTAAGATTTTTAATCTCCTATTTTTATTATTTATTTTAACTTTTAATTCTATTTAAATAATTTCTATTTTTAACTTCTAGCCTATTTGTATTTTAATATAAGTGTGTGTATTGTGGCTGGTGGCATATAAAAATCCTGATGAGCTGTTTCTCTTGGGATTTTTAGCTTTAAGTAATTTTGCTTTGTGCCACTAACAGCCCATTCCTCAGATGTGCTCCACAAATGTCATGAGATATTCCCTTGTTCCAGTTTATGACACTCTGGAGATAAATTTACCTGCTGAAGTCTGAGTCATCATTTCAACTACATCATGTTGTATACACACTGTCTTCTCCCTAACCCAACCATCCCAGTCTTCTCAGCTCTTCCTACGTGTCATTGAATATTTGCATTGCTTATCCCCAATTGCTCTGCTTTCCACTGCATTCTCTGCCATGGCAGAACTGGACAAGAACAGAGTGCTTCAGGTGAGGAATGTAAAGGAACTTATATATTTTGCCTCCTAGTTTCTTTTCTAAGCTGAATATTTGTTGGCTGTTGGCTTTTCTTTTTTTCTTTTGACTACTACAAGGCACTAGGCAAAGCAACTGCAGTAATGATATACTTTCACGTGAACTTGGAAACATGGCTAAGTAATAACCCAGCAGTACTCATTTGCTTGTGAAGCCCCCAACCCTTGTTAGCACTGCACTTTGCCTGTTCTCGGCATTCCCTTTTGGTCCATTCAGCAGGATATGAAGGACTTGGGGTTTTTAAATTATGGGAAGCTCAACATGTCCTGGCAATATGCACTTGCAGCCCATAAGCCAACTGTGCCCTGGGCTGCAACTTAAGCAGCGGGGGGAGGTGGGGATTCTGCTGCTCTGCTCTCGTGAGACCCCGTGTGGAGCACTGCATCCATCTCTGGAGCCCTCAGAACAAGAAAGACATAGACTTGGAAGGAGTTGGAATAAGTCCAGAGGAGGGCCATAATGATGACCAGAGGGCTGGAACATCTCTGCTATGAAGACAGGCTGAGAGAATTGATGCTGTTCAGCCTGGAGAAGAGAAGGCTTCAGAGAGACCTAAATGTGCTACAAGAGAGCTGGAGTGGGACTTTTTGCAAGGACATGTAGTGATAGGACAAGGAATAATGGCCTTAAACTGAGAGAGTTTAAAGACATTAGATGGGATATTGGAAGAAATTCTTGATGGGGAGGGTGATGAGCCACTTGCACAGGATGCCCAGAGGGCAAGTGAATGCACATCCCTGAAAGTGTTCAAAGATAGGTGGGATGGGGCTTTGAACAACCTGGTCTCGTGCAAGGTGTCCCTACACATGGCAGGGGGATTGAAACTAGATGAACTTAAAGGTCATTTCTAACCCAAACCTTTCTGTGATTCAATGATTCTTTGCTCCTTGGCCTGCTGGTTCCTGTCCCCAAGCCTGTCCCTCACATCTGGTGGGATTCCTTGTGCTCTCTCCTTTCTTCTGTATGAAAAGTTTGCTGTCCTCTACCACTCTCTGCTGGGTGGAAGAGCTTCATTTCATCCCATTGCAGGGTCACATCTACATATGGCTATATGGCCTTTTCTTACAGAAGACTGAAGGTGATCTATAACCACCTGACAGCACCTTCCAGGTCCTCACCTCATGGCTATTGCCATGACATTCATCTCCAGTTACGTGCAATTTTCTATTAGATCCTCCTTTTCTCTTGTAATGAGACTGTAACATCAAGTTGCATTATTCTTTTACACAGAAGAAGATTCAGACTCTTTCGAAAGCAAACAATTATAGCAGTGGGCAGGTGCTCACAGCATCTAATTTGCAATTTCTTAACACCAGTAGGATTTTACTGGGAGATTATTTCACCTTCCACAGCTACTCCCTCCCTGACAATAATTATTAAAAAAACTTGGTTAGAACAGTGCAATTTCTTTGCCATAACAGAGAGGCTTTGTATTTGAGGTTAATAAAACACAACGTTTCATTCCAGAGATCACAGCTTGTCTCATGCTGTAATACTCTTTGCTTAGAAACATTTTCCTCTGGGGTGGAAAATGGCTAGGTGAAAGCATTAACATAGAAACACTACTTTGGAACTGTCCATGTCTATATTTGTTTTAATGCAGAGCCAAAAAGGAGACTCCTAGACTTCGTAAGCTACAAAACTTCAAGAATTGACATAAGATAATACAACTGGACAAAAATGGCAGAAAAATACATCTATTTTCCAAAAAGTGGCAAAAGAAAGTTCTTTTGACTCTTAAAAAAAGTTTCTTCTAGTACAGAGAGATTCTGATTTCAGTATAGAGGGAGATGCTTTGTGGTATCTCCTCTGCTGTGAGCTTCAAACCATTATCTGAAGGAGTCAGTTTGCTGTCTGAGTCCTTACTCAAAAGGCAAGGTGCTCCTTTATTGCACCTAGATGAACACAGAAAATACGGACACACATAGATCTTCTGCCCTACTTGGAGAGTGAGACTGATAACAATAAAATGAGGTTTTTCTCCCAGTTGAGGAGGAAAATAAGAGTGAATATGAGCACTGGAGGCAAGGGAAAGCAGGTCAGAGATAAAGACTGGAGATGGATATGGAAGAGACATATCCATCCCCTTTTTGCGATTATTTACTGCTTTTAAAATGTGTAAGACAGCTTCATTTAGAGTATAGAAATATGATGGAAGGAGCAAATATATAGGAAGAAAATAAGAATTTTTGCAACGAGATGTCTTCACATCCATGAAAAAGCTGCAGCCAAAAAATCAGCAGCAGCAGCAGGAAATCCATTTTGGAGTGTTGAAAGCCAGTACAGCTTCATTATCATCTCAGAGTCTCATAAGCTCACAGTTTAGCAGCTAATGTTCTCCCTGGTAACCACATACAAGAACTACGTCATACTTTGAGAAAAGAAAAATCTGAATGAACTCTTTGCTGTTCCAGTTTATGCGAGAGATCCTAAGATTTCTCCTACACACATTGTAAATAGGACAGTTCTTTATGATCTTGTTCAACAACATCACCTCTTTTTGGTAAGACCCCATTACCTACCCAGAGGGTTTTGGAGAAGACCCATGCACACAATGGGGATGTGCTGTGGTGCTTAGGTACAAGGTGAAATGAGGGGCACCCAGTGAAGAAAGTGAAGCATCCCACAGTGAGATTGTTCTTGTTTCAGTCTGATAACATCTTTTCATCTCATTCTCCAAGGTGCTCCAGATATCACAGAATCACAGAATATTTTGAGCTGGAAGGGACCCACAAGGATCATGAAGTCCAACTCTTTAGTGAATGATCCATGCAGGGATTGAACCCACAACCTTGGTGATATTAGGCAGATTATTTCTGCAAATCCTAGCTTTGCAAACCTCCCCTGTTCAGGCAGTTGGGTTTCTGCATGCCCCCGAAAGTCAGGCAGCTCAAAGTATCTGTCTTCCACAACATTGATGTAATGCCCTTACTACCTCACAGAAGGTTTCTAATGTAGGGGAGGAAGGAAGGAGTGGCTGTGGACTCTGTGGAGTCACTGATAGAGCTTTTCACTGTTGCCATATCAACCCCCTCTCTCTGTCTTACTATGAAGCATCACATATGAATGAAGGCACCTCAGCATTTCTCACCTAAGTTGAAAAATTATTGAATTTGGCATCCTTACACTTTGGATCATAATGTAACCCTGTACAATCATACCACTAGAGACCCAAGGTCAGATCTTGGACAATTTTCCATTTGAAGGCAGCAATACTACTTACTCTTCTCAGAAAGCTGCAGAAGCTGGCTAGGGGCATACGTGCAGGCAACACCCTTCATCATGCCTGTTATCTCCAGGTGCAGTCAGAGGTCTGGATTAATGCTGAAGACAGTGAAAACTGCGGTACAGCCTGTCAGATAGACCCAGCCACATGACTGTCACCCTGGGCACAAAGTGTAAGATTGACAGTACAACCTTGTTTCTGCACAGCGGGGTTGGTGTTGTGGGGTTTAGAGTGATGGGGGCTCTGTAGTGCTCAGGTGTGATAATTTTCAGGCCAGTGTAGATCTCCAGCAGGCATCTGGGTGTCCTGGAAAGAACAGGTCATGACATGAACTATTGTGATCTTTTATGGCCCAGAACAGTGGAAGCTTACAAATACTGTAGTATAGAGTTCAGGACTCCAACCTTTTTGACATACAGGCAGATGCTGGACTAAGACCCAAGGAAAGAGCATCTCTTGTCTGTATTTGGTTTATAACATTCTCTGAGTGGCTTTTTTTTCCACATTCTATTTTGCCAGCAGCTCATTTTACTATGTCATATTATGTATTTCCTAATCAGGCTGATCAGATTTGTTTCTCTTATGCTCTTGCATTTTAGCAATGAGGTGGGGCTATAGTTTTTGCTTTGTCACTGCTCTGTGTGCCCACATCTTCACTGTCCTCAGCTGCATCCAAGAACTGAGCCCTGTGAGGGCATTTGGGATGATGTCCCTGAGCCAGTAAGGGATAAGAGCTCAGGTTGTGGGATGAGTGACGCAGGGAGCAGGAGTCACCTCAGAGTCATAGCTGGGGGAAGGAGGAAGACTGCTGCTGCAGGCAAGGCTGGATAACTTAGTTGTGCATGCCACACACTGTCCCATGGGAAAAGTCATCTTTGCTGCAGTTTGAAGCTAGTGCTGATGCTATCTCTGGAGTCATGGCATATCCATCCTTGTTCAGTGCCATGTAGGAATTTCTGTCTGGAAAACAATTGTGTGGATAAGTGCCATTTTTGGAGCTTGTGACTGGTGTATGGACTCCCTGATCACAGAGTCTGTGCAGAAAATGCCTGTGAAACCGTCAGCCTTGTGAAACTCCCTGGTACACCAGCAACTCAGACAGACTCACTTGCTCTCCACTGCTGTTTCTCAGCAGGACCTTGTGTTAATTCCAAGAGAAGTGCCTAGCAAAGTCAGGTCTCCTCCTCTGCCCTGGAGCAGGCAGGGTAATAGGGTTGTATCCAGGCTTGCAAGCTGGGGCAGGAGGAGCCTGCATGCCAAGGAAGTGACCCATGGCTGAGCACAAGAGATACAGATGAGCTAGTGATTTGCCCCTGCAGGATGTCAATGCCAGGGAACCCTCCTTGATGGGATGTCACAATCTGCCCATGCAGGAAGGCTGCTCATTACTGGTATTCCTGACCAGGAGGATGATACAGTGCTCCTTCTCTTTAGTTATCCTAGTAAGAATTAACATTGTTTTCACAAGGTAAGAAACTAAACTTGGCCAAGCAAAGCTACATCAAGCCTCAGTGCTGAGGACTCCTTGAATCATCTCCTGCTCAAGGCAGTGGTGCTTTTTCACTTTTGCACCCCACTGCCCTCGATCCCATGGGATTGCTCCTTCAGTTCTTGACTACATAACCTATACAACCTGAACTGCCTTTACAAATGTGACTGTTGGCAGAGGTCTCCTGAACAGGATTCTGCACATTCTCTGCTCAGTCCATACACAGAGGTGCACAAGTGCCCCAGAGCTGGCAAACCATGGTTGCAGTGGTGGCACCATCATCTGTGTCAGAGAGCTGAGCATCATGCAGCTCTGAGGAGGGGCTTTGTGGGGGCTGTGAGGTGAGGATGTAAGGTACGGATTATGATCTGGAACTGTCTGTCTGTGTTCAGGGACTGGCCAGGTAAGAATGACCATTGCTGTTAGTGCGTTTGGTGGCACAGCTGGACCCAAGAGCCAAGCAGTGAAAATAGCTAAGGAATTTGAGCTTTCAGTCATTGCCATGGGAGTGGCATCAGCACAGCCTCAGATGCAGGCTCCATGCCTCTCCAGATACTGAATGTACCACATGAGGCACTCCTGAGTGTCGGTTTATAGAAATAATCTTTCTTCATGCTGTTTTGGTTTTTGCTGTTTTAGCCTTTGGGAAAAAAAAATCCCTCTGTTAGAATCCAGAAATGAGTGTCTGTGTGTATGTAGATGGATATAATCCACTGTGAAAACTCAAGGAGAACTGCTAACAGGAGAGGTTTGCCTTCTATTTTAGATGGGCAAAAATGTTATGAGTGGTTGAATAGTTCCAGGACTGGTCAGCATTGGGGTGGGACAACCAAGGAAAACAGTGGGTTAGCTGGGTGAGACTGTGGCTCAGGGTTGTAAGTCCTGCACAGGGCCAGGGTGAAGTCAGGCATTTGCTTTAAAATGTGGCTTAAAAGTGTTGTCCCACCCGCTGGTGATTGACCAATCTTTGGTCTTTTGCATAAAATGATGGGAGCTCACTGCTGCACCCGTGTTCCTGTCAACCTCCTTGAGTTTCCTCTTCCTGGCAGAAAAATTGTTCTTCTTTTCTGGATGCTACAGGAGGGAGTTGGCTCCACTGCCCAAAACCCTACGCAAGCTCTGAGCTCCAGTAAAAGAGTGGGCAGTGGGGGTGGTAGAAGCAAAGGCTTATTTTTGTGGAGTGCCACTCTAAGTGGTGTATTTCAGACAGATAAGGTCTGTTGCTCTGCCAAATGCAAACTTAAATGTACAGCCCCCATCTTGCAAAATGGTATTTGTATTTTTTTTTCTTTAAAATTACCATGGTCTCCATCTGGTAGTGTCCTGCAGGACTGAGCTGTATTTGTGAGGATATTGGGATCAGGATGCAGAGTACAGCCTCTTCTTGCACCTCCTGTTTTAGTTTTTGTTTTGTGTTTGTGCAGTGGAAATAAATGAATTCATGCCATCTGCCCCCACCTTCAAACAAAACACATCTGTGTTAGCAGCAGAGGGATTTGTGGGGCTGGTGAGGTTTCCAGCACAGACCCAGCAGTGTTAACACGCTGCATCCCTGCACATCCCGAGGAGAGTGGCCAGGGCACCCTGCACTTCCAGAGAGGTGCCAAATGATGAATATGGGAGCCATACCGCAGTCACCAAGTTTAAAAAAAACTGGCAGGAATCTTGGCACTCATCTCCTAGCCTCGCCTGGATATAACCAGCAGTTTTTGTAAAAAATCTGCCTACAGATTCCCCCTCTTCATTTTCTCTTCTGACTGCATCTCCAGATTAGAGCTTTAGTGCTTCACATTATTACAGGCTTTTTTTTCTGCCAGCAAGAGGTCTCCTGAACATACAGTGCATATATAAATAATATATATGACTTTGAACATTTATAAAATTAGGTGGGTCATACCTCCTTTCTTGTATAACAATTATTTTCAAAAAAAAAGAGTGTTATTTTCCTTGAGAAGGAAAAGCATTCCTAACAAAAGGAAAGGAGTTTGGATTGCTGAATGCCTATATCATCAAGACTCTTTTCAAGGCTTCCTGAAACACCAGCACTACAGCTGGTTTTGAGTTTTGTCTAAGAAAGAAGGAGAGCAAATGCCACGGTGTACAGTTTAAAATCTGGTACTGGAGCATTTCCTCTATTCTTCAAGTCCATATTTTTCTTTCCTGCTCTCTGCTGCACACAATGTATTTCTTCTGCTGTGATGATTTCTCACATAACCTCTTTGGCAGCCACAGGAAAACTTTTTGCAGACTCTGTTTGCACTTAGGCCCCTTTAAACATTGACCACTGCATCTGACTTAATGAAGCCCATTGAGCAAAATGGGGGGAAGCTGTTTGCCAAAAATAGTTATTTTTGCAAGTGGTTCTAAGTTATATTTAAGCTCTTTGTGCTCAAGAGCACTTCCCTGCTTCAGGGTCCTTGGGTGGTCTCCAAACTGAAAGTCAGGCTAAAACCCAGGGATGCCATATCTCTTTGCTTTGGAAGGAAACCCTGATGGATGGAGGAAGTAGGAGATGCTCTGGTCTGTACTCAGTCTCAGGGGAGATGAGATATATGGGTGTCCTGGCCCATGATATCATCAGGGACTTTGTGTCATCTTTAGGGCTAAGCCAGGTGCATTATAGGAACAGAGAGACAGCTACAGGGTAAAAGGAGAAGAGCAGTTTGTGGATTAACGCCTGGTGAACTGAACTCAGGGTCCAGCTCATGTACGGTTAGAGTTTAGTGTGCTCTCCAGAACACTTCTTGTAGGTAAGTTGGAAAGAAAATTGTTCTCTGCTTCCCAGGTGCATTGAGAGATGTCCAAAGACTGAATAAATAGCACTATATAAGATAGGTAAATGTGGTTTTGGGTAGCTTAGTGCAGAAAAAGGTAAAAATGAAGATAATTATCATCTTTCCATTGTGCATCTTATAGTCCTTTAGAGGCTCTGAGGTCTGATTTATATAAGAAACATCCATAAATCTAGTAAAGGTATGTTTTTAATAGGAATGAACTCTTTGTACAGTAGAACAGCTCACACAGATTTCAGTGAAATCTTTACTAACTCCAATTAAAACCATATAGCCCACTGCTTAGCAAAAAATAAGAACACTACATTGTTTTTAAATGGCTTTAATGTAAACCATTGCACTTTTCATGAGGGAGATAAACCTAAAGAATAGGATTTTCAGAGGAGTTGAGCTCTGAGCAAGCTGTTTTTGGAGTGGCAGCAGGAGATACTCGGTGCCTCCAAAACTGTTTCCTAATTGGCCTCTTCTCACAGAGAAACACATCTGGACAAGACCTTTGGAACTGCTCTGGTTCCATCACCAACAAGTAAAGATTCATAGGTGATTGCCAGATAGATACACAGGCATGCACCTCTAAATCACTGTCTTGCTTTGTGCTGCTGAGGACCATTTCACTGTAAAAAAACCACTTTCTCAGAGAGGCAGATGATTCAATTGGATGCACACTTGAGGGGAAATGTTTGCACTAGAGCCAAAGAGAGGTTCAGGTTTTTAACCAGGAGCTACTTGTTCACTCAGTCTTTTATATTTTTTATATAATCCCTTTGCTATTACCAGAATAATTTGTGCATGGACTGTGCATAATATGGGGTTTGAGAAACTACTTATCAATGCTGTGAAAATTGAAAATTGAAGTAATGCTTTTTAAGAATACTTACATGTAGAAAATGGGCATGAAGAAATCAAAATCTGTTGAAAGACAAAGCATTTGAATCCAATCTGTCTATCCTGCAAGATGTCTTGGTCTTTATTCAAAAAATGTGATGCTTAGGAACATGGTTTAATGGTGGGCCTGTCAGAGCTGTGTTAGTGGTTGGATTTGATGATCCCAGGAGTCTTTTCCAAACTCAATAATTCTTTGATTCTATGGCTCTATTTAACACTTATTGTTACATTATGCTATGGCAGGGAGAACAGTTGCAAGACAGTTCATCAGCTGTGGGCATTTTCTAGGCTTGATTTAGAATAGGGACCAAGATTTAGAGTTGTCTGGGGAGATTAAGAGGTGGGACAATGGCTGAGAGGTGTAGGGTCCCAGAAAAAAGGAGTAAGTGTCATCATCAAAATATCTTATTAATCTCCATTTTCCTTTCTCAGATCTCACAGTCCCATCTGGTGAAATTCACCTGCTCATTCTTCATTTCCAAAGCAGTTTTCTCTAAGGATGAAAGAAATTACACCCATTTGATACCTAAAGAATTTTGCTTTTTATATGTTTTTCATATATTTGTAGCTCTGTAGACTACTATTACATAATTATATAGCTCCTGGTATTTATCCTATTCTTTCTCTTAGATTTTAGAATAATAAGCTAACCTTCTAACACATTTCTGAAATAGTGTTTAGTCTTATTTTCAGGAAAAGAAATCTGACAAGAATATTTTGCTTTCCAACCAAAACCTGAGAAGACAAAGAAGCCCATGGAACAACTCCAGTGGGGCAGAACCCAGGGAAAATTACCTAACCAACTACTCTTCTAATTGGACAAGATTTATTAGATATGTTAATTTATTAAACTTATAAAAATCGTAGAAGTCTGATGCTGGTTCTGCCCATGACCACTGGGACACCTGTGAGCTTCCAACAAAGGTCTGCTTTTTATTTTACTATTTTGACACTGTTGCAAGAGTTTTTGTCTTTTGATCTTAGGCAACACATTGAAACGTCATGGCTTTTCTTTGATTATTTATCACTCGACTATTTAATGTGCTAGTTTGCCCAGGAGTTTCATGTTTGTCAGTTGCAGTCAGGAATGGATTCTTTGTTCAGCTCCCTAAGATGTGTCCCCTCTGTTGTGGGGACAGCAGGAGCATTGCAGCAAGTCAGGTGTGTTCAGAGAATTGTGGAATATCTTGAGTTGGAAAGGACCCACAAGGATCATCAGTCCACCTCCTGGCCCTGCACAGGACAACCCCAAGAAGCACACCATGTGCCTGAGAGCATTGAATGTCTTGGACTCTGGCAGGCTTAGTGCAGTGACCACTTCCCCGGAGAGCTTTTTCAGCTAGCCCTTCACATACATCCAGTTCTGACCCATAGGGTTTCACCTTCTAGAATCCAGGGCCTTTGCATGGATACACTTGCAAATGCATTTTCTCTAGACGGACAAGGCACTGTACTGGTGGTTTGCAAGTAACAGTGTTGTAATCTGCCCTCTGTGCCCACCAAAAAGAGTCCAAACACATAAAGAAACCAGTGTCCACTATTGAAAAGGTGTGAGGAAAGGGAAAGAGGCTCCGTGCAGAGGCAAAGTCAAGCCACTGAAACAGTTTTCACTCTCTCCATGAGCACACTTAGGAGAGGAAAACCTGTCCCAGAGCAAAGTAAGGCAGTGGAGAAAGCTTTGTGAATATCAGCTGTTGGAGTTTGGATGCAAGTAGCTCAAGTTTTATAGGTAGAAGGTGGCCAAGCTGCTTTCCCTGGGAGGGATTTAAGTAGCAGAGGTGTGGAGGATAGATAGGAAGATCTGGGAGGTGATTCTAAGCTGCTGATGTAGCAGGATAGGTAGGTGAAGCAATAGTGGGGAGAGGAGGTAATAAACTGGTGGTGAGGATAATATAATTGTCAGGGATGAGGGAAAAGACAGTGACAGAAGGCTTAACAATTTAGACTATTTACTCTTGGAGTATTTACTCTTGTAGATCTGGGCAACTGAATGCATTTGGAGCAGAAAATCTGCCTGTCACTCAAGAACTGTGTTTGTGACACTTAATAAAGGTGGAAGTGAGACTGGCTGAGATTATGCTGAATTTCCATACTGCTCATAATTCAGGTGAGCATCAGAGATTTTAGAAAGACCACACGTCTGTCCTTGCTTGTCCGTATGGCATGTGCATATGCAAAAAACCACATTCTTTAGAGAATTCACAAATCAGACAAAAAAGAAGAAAAACTGTTGGGTTTTTTTGTTTATCCTTCCCTTCCCTTCCCTTCCCTTCCCTTCCCTTCCCTTCCCTCTCACAGTGCTAATTACCGTGGTATCCAAGTGCCTATTTGCTGGGCCTGCATAAATCAAGGCTTTTCTAACAGCCTCCTGAGGGAAGTTTTGTCTAATTTATTGGGACTCACATAGAGAGAGTAACACCTGGTAGGCAGGAGCAGGCTGGCAGGCATGTGCTTTGCTCCAGTGCTCCCTGCTGCCCTCTGGAGCATCCCAGCCCAGGGCTGGGCTGCAGAGGAAGAGCTGTGAGTGTAGCTGAGGTGGGTGAGGGGTGATGTCATGCCTTGCAGTGGGGACAGCTGAGAAACACTGCCTGCCCTGTTCTTCCTCCTGGGCTTGCAGCACTTCGCGGCCCAAGGGTTTTGAGGAAACGTAGCATGATGGGACCAGATTAGTGCCCATCTCCTGCACAAAGCTCTGTGGACATGAGTGGTGACAAGCAGCATGATAAGGGTGCAAAAGGAGGAAAAGGTATGATGGGGAGACGGGGTGATGGGGAGATGGGGAGTGGTCACTTTGGATACATGGCACAAGCCTTTAATCCTGCCTGAATGAAACATGAGTTTGGCTAGTGGCAAGTGTAGCTAGAAGCAGCATTCTTTATCCTCATATGAAACCACAAGACTAATTTTCCTTTGCTAACTTGATACCTTACTTTAGCCAGACCTTTTCTCTTGGGTAGGTATGGCTTATTTTCCTTCCTGTGTCTTCATTTATTTACCTCGTGCAACCTCTATCAGATGGAAATGCCTTGTGTTGTTCATGCTTGCTGTACTTTTAAACAATTTTCTGAAGTCTGGGAACAAAATTGTGCAGTGTTCAGGGCTACATACAAGGTGTCCAGGTGTTGAGGGATTTAGGGAT
Source organism: Pomatostomus ruficeps (assembly GCA_013400735.1). Lineage (NCBI taxonomy): Eukaryota > Metazoa > Chordata > Aves > Passeriformes > Timaliidae > Pomatostomus > Pomatostomus ruficeps. The sequence goes on along the minus strand of VYZT01030651.1, from coordinate 4,720 downwards.
TTGAAAATATATGGGCTACTTCAAAGGTAATCCTTTGAATATTAAAAGCAAAAAACCTGCCAGGGCACTTTGCATAACATGCTGTATAATCTGGGAAGCAGTTCCAAGGTGCCTGTTACCATGGCACCTCCTGGAGAAGCTTAGCAATATTAGCAGGGAAACAGCAGCAGTGGGTTAAAGCAAGACTTGCAGCTCTGGGCTCAGGCACACAGTGGCTGTGCCTCAACCAGCTGCGTGCTGAAATGGACATGACTGTGATTGTTTTCTTACTCCATCACAAATGCATGTTAAAACCCATCATCTTAGACCTCTTGCACTGAGACTTTAACCTGAACTTGCCTCACAACTAATGCCCAGCCCAGCTGTGCTGCTTGACTGAGGTCACAGGGGCCGTCAAACCTTGGTGACTTCTCTGTGTCTCTGCAGTGGATTTGAATTAATGCTGGAACTCCCTTTGGGGTCTGGGTTACTCCTGAGAGCTAGGATTCAGCTCCCTGACCGTAAATGTCTACTTCTGAGCTGGCCTCCTCCTGTTTAATAAGAATGGAGAGAAATTGGCTCCCCTGGATATGGTATATCTCATTCTAAAGTAAATCCCTAAAATAGGCCACCTGAAATATATCCTGAATGCCAATTTTCCTCCTGGTTATAAAGGAAATCTTGAATCATTAGCTTGGTTAGTATAGGCAACCATATTACTGACATTTCCATAGCTCAGCTAACCAGATGGAGGCTTTTAGGGTAAAGTGAGATGCTCTAGGGACCCAAGACATCTGCATGGGGTTGACAGACATGACATGAGGCTGGGAGGAGTCTTTCAAGAGTGGCAGCTGGCTGGAGGCCAGGTTGCAACGAGTGTTTCCAATGGCACAAAATGCTGGTTGTTGGAAACTGAATAAGGCGCTTTGGGTGGGGTACAGCTCCAGCCTAAGGTGCTTCCCAGTCTTCAGGTAAGTGCATGTAGACTCAGTCTCTAAGCATCCAGGGTGAATCATTGTTGTGTTCAGCTCTGGGATCCCCAGCATAAGGACATGGACCTGCTGGAGTGTGTCCAGAGGAGGGTCACAAAGATGATGAGAGGGCTGGAGCAGCTCTCCTGTGAAGACAGGCTGAGAGAGCTGGGATTGTTCAGCCTGCAGACAAGAAGTCTCCAGGGCAACCTTAGAGCAGCCTTCCAGTACCTAAAGTGGGCTACAAGAGGGTTGGAGAGGGACTTCATGAGAGCATGTAGTGATAGGGTAATGACTTCAAATTGAAAGAGGGTAGAGTAGATATTAGAAAGAAATTCTTCACTATGAGGGTGGAGAGGCCCTGGAACAAAGTTCCAAGAGAAGTGTATGCTTCATCCTTGAAAGTGTTAAAGGCCAGGTGTCCCAGTTTGAGAAAATTTTTGCGAGGAGACTCCGAAAAGGTATCTCCTCTAAAAAGGCAGAATTACAGCCCCTCCCCCCAGCCAAAGTTCAGAATTAAAATCTTCTTGGAGAGACGTGAATAAGAACTGTTTATTAACAAGCAAGGTGCACGCAGGCACAAAGGAAACAAAACAAACAAAACTTGAATAATATTAGACAGTGAACCTTCTCTACTGTGGAGAAAGATGGTGGAATTTTTCAAAGTCTCTCCTTTCTCTAGGTCAACTCCTCCTGAAGGATCGGCCCGGCTGGGCCGGGCAGTCCGGCAGCTCCTGGCGAGGGTCCTGCTGACTGTCTCCCCAGAGATGGTCTGATTTTTCGGATAGGGAAAAAAACCAGGCTGAACAGTCCAAATAAAAAGGNGCTGACTGTCTCCCCAGAGATGGTCTGATTTTTCGGATAGGGAAAAAAACCAGGCTGAACAGTCCAAATAAAAAGGAGCAAAAAAAACCAAAAAAGAAAACTGCAATCCCAGCGGGAAGGGGAAAGGGAAAAGAAGAAAAAAACCTCTGTCCTAACTCAACAGCTGGACAGACTACTGGAAGGAAAGAAAAAAAACTTGCGCTTTATCTCAAAGAGATAAAAACCAACCATGCCAGGTTTTCTCTCTGTGAGCTCAAGGTTACAGAACCCATTCCTGGGCTTAAGCAGACGATAGGAAAAAGGAAAAAAGAAAAAAAACCCAGAGCATAAAAAATCACCCCAGGACACCAGGTTAAAAAGCCTTTAAAAGATTTTGAGCAACCTGGTCTTGTGAAAGGTCTTCCTGCCCATGGCAGGTGGCATTGGAACTAAATGATCTTGAAGGTCCCTTTCAATCCAAACCCATGATTCTGTGATAAGAGCTCATCTCAGCAGCTCATACACAGGTATGCAGTACCATTTGAGATGTCCCACTGGTTCCCACCTGGTCTCCAGTGGCTATTCCAAAAATCTGTAAATGCTGCATCATAGTACTGTCTCAGAGACCCTAGGGTGTATCAAGTAACAAAGGATATCCTGATGAATCAAACCCTGGCCCCAGTTAACACGGTCAGTGGATACTAGAAAGGAATCATCTCACCTCAAAGTAGATACTTGATATCTGGTCATCTGAATCACTCTTCGGGGGCTGTTGACTGTGTGGAACCACTGTTCATTGATTGCCAGGGAATTTAAATATCTCAGTTCAGCTGCCCACCTGTAGATACTGCTGGTCTCTGAGGGACTCTAGGGTATTGGAGACATCTGCATGGAATTTATTACTATGACACAGAGCATATGGAAGCCAGCAGGTAAGGTACCATAACTGACTCTCAAATGACTCTAGATACGTATTTGTGAGAAACTGCAAAAGTATAGCCACCTAAATGGAACTGGCTTAGTGTCCAGTTAAGTCCTTCTCATTAAGACAGATGCAACAAATCTCATGCTCCTTTCCTTACTTTTACTGGGCTTCTTTTATGTAGTGCTCAGTCTAGTGATGAGCTTGTTCCTCAGTGAGGCCTTTCAGCCTCGTCATATCAATGATGGCAAGAGAAGGATAATACTAGTGGAGGCAGTGTGCTTCGATGGCTCTCTGCCAAGTTCTATGCTGTACTTCTCACTGTGCAGAATTCCTTTCCAAAAGGGCCTAAGCCTGCTGGGCCTTTTCAGCCACCACTAAGGAAGACTCAATTAACTTCAGATCTCAGTAAAGTTGCACTCAGAGATGTACAGCATTTTTATCTGAGCAACAAGTGAGCATGGATTAATTTGATATAGGAACCTTCAAGACACACCGTTGTCTGTACAACTCAAAAAAACCCAACAACTCACTATTTTGGTTTTAAACACTTTAGACATTTGAAAACCCATGCCTCAGCTTCTAGAACCCCAACTTCCTTACGTGCTTATCTTTCATCCCAAGAGAAAAAACTTTTTGTGTATCCTCAGGGTTGCAGTTAAAGCACTACTATTTCCATGGAGTGAGATTCATCTTAGCTGATTTCTGCTGTCTAAAACCCACTCAGAGCCTGTTCAAATTCCCTTACAACCACTGTAGCTGGAAAACAACGATCGTTCCCCTCATCCCTATTTACTTCCTTGTGGAATGAAAGCAGAAATATTTACCGTTTTCTCTGTGGTTTTTTCTGTGGCTCAAGCCAATAAAGTTTGTGAAAATAAATACGACCAATATATTGTTATGATGGTTCATAAGAGAAATTGGAAAGATTCAGTTCTTGCCAACTGATTTATATTTTTTTGAGGTTGTTAGCGACAAGTTTTCTAAAATGTACAAAAACAATACCCTTGGATCTGTCAGAGGTGGAGACAATACATCAAACCTCTGCTTGGATGGGGGTAGAGTTCACTGTCTGTGCCACTGTGTCCTGTGACTATTTGTGGTTATTGGCCAGCCTTACTTTGTTGCCAGTCTGCCAACTTTCTCTCTTCTTTCAGACTCATTCAATTTTATTTCATCACCTTGCAAAGGAAAGCATTTGATCATAGTTTGAATATTGAAAAAGGAAGTGGCTGCCTTAGTCTCCCCTCCGTCACACTAGCTTTGTAATATCCCACTCACCCATGGCATCTCATCCTTTGGTGCAATAATTCTGGTGAAAAATTTGCCATCATGTACATTTACTTGCAATAGCCTGCTGTAGCGAAATAGTTTGTTAATGAGTTGTGTTCAAATATTTGTAGCATTTTGACTTGCTTTTGTTTAGTTTGGTCCCTCAGAAAATCCCAGCTTTGTTCTCAAGGTTTTATTCAATTGACTTCATTATGAATTTGAAATGCAAATAATTTGATAATTTTTAATTGAAATTTTGTTATTGATATCAATACTTGATTATTTAACATTTGCTTTCACCAGTCTTCAGCAGATGGAGACTTTCCAGGGCAGAAAAGGTGGTTGTAAAGGGTTTTGATTCTGTTAGATCCATGTTCTGGGGTGTGCTATTGTGCCCCAGTATGAGCTGAGGCATTGCTGAATTAAGAATGCTCTAATCAAGCCCACAGGGTAAATCAGCTGCACTGTGTCTTTTAAAAGATACTACAACAGCTCAGGCAGTCAAAGATTTGAAAACTTGTTCAACATTGGTGATCCCAGTGAGAAAATAAAATCTCACCAAAAACTTAGATTATACAGAAACTGATTTTTTCTTCATCAAAAATATTTTGATGGAAAATCCCTATTGCTCTCCCAAGAAAAAGAGTTACTGTGGTGTGGAAACTGCAAACACTGTTACCATACTGATGATGTGATTCAAAGCCAGTGTGGATTTCACTGTAGATATTGCCCTGCCAGAGCATTTTTACGTTTCTGTCCTGGGGTGATTTTA